>MVAM01000026.1:0-130162 GCA_014825675.1 Cystofilobasidium ferigula
CCCCCTCCGCCTCGCATGCTTCCCCTGCTGCTCGCCCTCCTCCCCCTCGCCGCCGTCGCCCCCCCCCCCCCCCCCACCCCCCCCCCCCGCCAAACCCCCCACTTTCCCCCCCCCCCCCCCCCCCCCCCCCCCCCTCCCCCCCCCCCCCCCCCCTCCCCCCCCCCCCCCCGCCCCCCCGCGGCCCGCGGCGGCGGCCCGGGCTGGTGTTTTTTTTTTTTCTTTTTTTTTTTTTTTTTTTTTTTGGGGGGGGGGGGGGGGGGGGGGCGAGGTTCGACTCGGGCTGGGCGAAGGAAGGGGGGGATCGCCACGACGCCCTCTCGCTCGCAGCAGCCAATCCCCGAGGCGGCTTACACGACCGACCCCTCTTGCCTTCCCTCCTCTCCTACCCCGCGACTCCTGTCGCACGTCGTCTCCAACAATCCTGACACGCTCCGGCCTGCTCGTCAGTCTCACCCTGTCCGTCCTCCTTCTCGTCGTCGTCGTCTTCGCACGGCGGGCAGACGCATCACCACCAGCCGTCCTCCGCCATCCGGGATGGCTCCGCCACGCCGACCCTCTCCTCTAGCTCGTCCGTCCGTACCCCTTCGCCCGCCAACTCGCTCAACCACCCCGCCACGCCGTCTTCGTCGTCGTCGTCGGCCGTGCAGCCGGCGCCGGCGCCCGCAGGCGGCTACCAGTACTTTTCGACCGTGTCCCTCATGCTCGAGGAGCCGCACGCTGCGCTCCCCAAGGCGCTCTGGAAGGCCGACGCCGACGCCGACGTGTGCGACCGCGAGGCGTGCAACGTCCGGTTCGGCATGTTCACAGCGCGCAAGCACCACTGCCGCAAGTGCGTCTTTCGCTTCTTCTCGCTTTCGCCTCGCCGCGCGGGGGGGAGCGAGAGGAGAGATCCTCGGTGGCTTTAAACGGGCTCGAGAGCTGACCCAGCCAACTGGCTCCCACCTTTCCCGCCTCTACTTCCTCTCCCCCCTCCCCTTTTCACAACCCTTTCCTTCCGTCTCATTAAAAAATATCAACAGATGCGGCCTCATCTTTTGCTCGGCTTGCACCGCCGAGTCGCACCCGCTTTTGTTCCCGCGGACGCTCGCGTCGGCGCTGACGAGCCCGCTCCAGTCGCGCAACACAAGCCCGTCGTCGTCGTACACGACCATCACGCACCCCCTGCCTGCCGCCTCGTCGTCGTCGTCGTCGACGAGCCGCCCGCCGACGCCCCCTCCCTCATCGGAGAACACGCCGACCGCGACGCCGTCGTCTGAGCACCCGAAGTCCGCATCTTCCCTCGCGGCGCCGTCGGGGGCGGCGACACCCGCGACGCCGACGCGCCAGGTCGCGCTCGTGACGTCGCGCGTGTGCCTCGACTGCAAGAAGTCGCTCTCGAGCCCGGCGAGCATGCGGCCGACCATCGCCTCGCGCCGGTCATCGGCGCGCTCGGCGCTCCGGCTCAACGGGCCCAGCGGCCCGTCCAGCGGCGGTAGCAGCGCAGCAGGCGGAGGAGGGCAGCAGAAGGAGCAGCAGCCGCTGCACACCCTCGCGGACGCCATCGCACTCTCGTCCGGCTCGTCGTCGTCCGGCGGCGTGCGGTCGGGGCTCGACTCGCCCGACTACAACGGCTCGTTCAGCCGGTCGTCGTCGCAGCACCGGAACCGGTCCCTGTCGCCGTCCGCGAGCCTGTTCCCCGCCGCGGGCGCAGGGTCGTCCAACAACACGTCCCCGCGCCTGTCGTCCGCGCACGCCCAAGCGGCAGGGGCCGGCGCGTTCAGCTCGACCGCGTCCCTCCCGCGGCTCAACCTGTCGTCCATGCCCTCCCCTTCCACCTCGGCCTTCACCCCGGCGCTCACGGGCCCGCTCTCCACCCGCTCGCCCGCCGCGACGCCGCACGAGCCGTGGATGGACGGGCCCCTGGGCGAGTTCCCGCTCGCGTATCCCCGCCGCGAGGGCCCCGTGTTCGACCCCAACGTGCACTGCGTCGTGCGCAGCCGCAGCCAGCTGCGCATGAAGGGCGGCAGGAGCAGGGAGGGCAGCCTCGCCGCCGGCAGCGTGAAGGAGGAGGACGGCGAGGACGCCACCGCCGGCGGGCGCCCGCGGTGGGTCACCGAGAGTGCGTCCCTTCCCCCCTCCCTCCGGTCGTCCGCCGTCTCCTGCGGTTGATTGAGTGCTCAGCGCTAAACATGTCCTTGCTCGCGCGAACAGACGCCCACCACCAGCCCTCCCCGCCGTCGTCCCAGTCGACCTCACCCGAGACCGCCTCCACCTCGGCCGACCTCGCCGCCGCCGACGCGTGCGAGCAGCAGCAGCCGGCGGAGCCGCAGGCCGCCGCCGCGCAGTCGTACGGGCACAAGTGGTCGACCTTCTGAAGGGGAGCCCGCCCACCCCTCGCATTGCCGGCTCGCTCTAGCCCCTTCCCTTGCTCGTCCTGAGCCCCCCCCCCCCTCCTCTCCCCCCTCCTTTCTGTCTTCCCGCCGTCGGCGCCCACGGCCCCGGATCCTTCACGCTTAACGACTCCATACCCGCGTCCGGGCCGTCGCCCGCTCGCCCGCAAAAGACTCTTTCACTTCCGCTCTAATGACCCTCCTAAAGCCATCGTATAAGGGGCGCGGCGCCTTCCATCTCGATTGGAGTTCGCCGGTTCTCCCCCATCTCCCCCAACACTTTTCTCTAGATCTTCTACGCCTTCACGACTTATTACTCGCTCTCTATTCGTCTTCTCCTTCGACCTATAAACATCATTCCCTAAGTCCATTCTCTTCCCTTCTCTGCGTCGTTCCCCGGGTTCTTGTTCGTCTCTCTCGCTTTCTCGTTCTTGACTCGGCCTTGTCCTCCTCCCCTTTCCTCTGTCTCGCCCGCGACGCGCCTTGTAGAGCTCGGCCCTTCCGCTGTCGCTATCATGATCCCCTCGAGCTATCCGACCTGCTCGAACGCGCCCTGGCCGGGGCCGACGCAACGCGTTCGTTCGGTCCGTCTTACGTCCCTAAGCCGCTGTCGCTGGGACTCCCGACCGCGCGCCGCGGTGGGGGCAGCAGCTTGATGTATGCGCCGCGCGGGCCAGTTGGCTGAGCTCAGGCAAACAGCAGAGCAGGGAGGGCGCAACACCACTCATGCACACGAACAAGCAGCCCATGGAAGCGCCTCTGCGCCTCCTGCTGCCTTTTCTGTCTTCAATCGCTCCTTGCCGAGCTTCCTTACATCCGACTTCACAATTCACCCTCCTCTCCGTTCCATCACGCCCTGCGTTAGTCCCAGCATCATCTCATCTGATCTATCACACGAGCCGAATGCGCATGCCGCGCTCTGTCCACCGAAAGCCCGAGCCCGTGCGCACATGCCAGCTAGCGGCCGAGCGGCCGGGTGACGTCGGAAGGGGGGTTGCGTGCTCGGGAACGCCGGGCGATATCGGGGCACGCGGGAGGGAGGGGCGGGGGAGGGCGAGTCTAGCGGACGTACGTCGCGTCGACCTGCTTGAGCTGCGGCAGGTTGAGGATCACCTGCTCGTCGGGCGGCACCGAAACGATCAGGTCGGCCCATCAGTACCGCCATCTGAGCCAGAGCGATTTGAAGAGAGGACAGGGAGGAGGTGGTGGACAGGAAGAGACATGGGGGGGGAGGGGACGACGCACCTTGCGACGGTACCCGCCCCGGTCGTTCGTCTCGCACGGGTTGCCCTCGAGGTACACCGTCTCGAGCTTCTTCTTGTTCTCGAGGTGCGCAAGCGATCGCAGGTCCGGGATCTTGTTGTTACTCGCCTGTTGTCCGTGCGCGCTGTCAGCGTTAGGGCGCGCAAGAGGGGAAGAAGGGGAGGAGGGGGGGGGGGAGGGGGGGGGGAGGCGAGCGCACCCAGAACTCCTCGAGCTCCTCCAGCCCGTCCAGCCCTTCGATCTTCTCCACCCGGTTGTTCCCGACGTCCAGCACCCTCAGCCGCTTGTTCTCACTCAAGCCCTCGATCTTCGAGATGCCGTTGTGCGAGATGTACAGCTCCTCAAGATTTGCGAGGTCGGAGAGGCCCGAGAGGGAGGTGATGCGGTTGGACTGGATCGAAAGGATCTTGAGGTTCTTAAGCGAGGAGAGGTTCTGCCAGGGTGTGCGTCGGGCGGTCAGCGCTGCTACCTACGGCGGGGAGGGAGGAAGAGAAGGGGGGCGGACCTCAAGCGCCCGGATCTTGTTCTTCCCGAGCCAAAGCTCCTCCAGCGCAGTCAGGCCATCAAGCCCTTCAATCTCCTGTCTCCTCATGTACTCCGATTCTCGTCAGACAACGTCCTCGAGACCTTTCGCTGCGGCGAGCGACAGCGCAAACGCACCCGGATCCTGTTCCCGCCGAGCTCCAGGCTCCGCAGGTTCCTTCCCAGACCCGCGCCTGAGAGGCCCTGTATCCGCGAGATCTTGTTCTGGATGAAGAAGACCTGCTCCAGCTTTTCGAGCGCGTCCAGCGGGGCAGTCGGCGGCGCGTCTGCGTCTGCAGAGGGCAGGAGAAGGGAACGCAGGTTGTTGAAGGAGAAGTCGAGAATGCTGTCGGGGAAGGCATACAAGGAGGATTAGCGACGCACTGCTGCACACCCCGTGAAGACACTCGGGACCCACGTGAGCCCCGTCAGCCGTGCGACCCCCTCCAGCGTCGGGATCCTATTGTCGTACAGGTCGAGATCCTCGAGCTCTGCCAACCCGCCAAACACCTCCTCCGGCAGGGACGAGATCTGATTCTGTCTCAGGCCGAGCCGCTTGAGCTGCTTGAACCGCGGGATCTGGAGCTGAAGGAGCAGCGCGTCGTCCAGGCTTGAGTGGGTAAGGTCGAGGTCCTGCGCGACACCCGACGCGCGGGTGCACCGCAGTCAGCAATCGACGTCTTTGCCTTGGAGAGCAAGAGACGACGCAACGCACCTCGGTGTCGTCCGGAAACCCCCTCAGCGAGTCCTTGTTCCGCAGCCGCGGCTCGCCCACGAGCTCCGTCGCACCGCCGTCGTCGTCGCTGTCGTCGCCGTCCGAGTCTGCGTCGGCGGAGGGGAGCTCGACGATCTCGGGCCCGACGAGGCGTGCCTTGCGCGCCGAGGGGTCGGACGAGGCGGAGGGTGCGGTGGGATTGGAGGACGAGGTGGCGAGGATGCTCGGGGGTGCGCTTGTGCTGCTGCTTGAGGCCATGGCTGATGGTGAAGCAAGGCGAGGGGGATGCAGTCGGGGTGAATGGCAGGATGCGCGCGAAGGAAGGCGGCGGCTCAGGAACGATAGACGACGACGACGATGGCCACCCAGCTCACCCAGCTCAGAGGTTCCTGGACGTCAGGCCAGCATCTCTCCGGTCTCGCCTTGCTGACCTGCTGATTCCCGGCCCTCGTCCGAAGCCAAGAGGTGCGGAAGGGGACGCGGTCCGGCCGTCGCAGGCGTCCGCCCGGTGCTGCTGCTGCTCTTCCTGTCGGTCCCCTTTTGCTCGCCCAGGACGGGAACAAAGGGCGCCGCCTCCGGCCTCCGACGGCTCTCTGCTGACCTGTCCCACTCGGTTGGACGTCGTCCTGCACACCCTCATCTACCCGCTGATACAGGCCGCAGGTCGGCCTGGACGCGCACCCTCTCGCCCTCTGGTTACGTCTCGCTCGCCCGCGCAGCACGCACAAGCAGCGTTCAGTGCCCTTTGTCTGCATCCTCCTTCCTCGAGGCGCAAGGATGGGCCAACGGCTGGCCGCTTGCCCCTCTTCCCACCGTCTCATCAACCGCATGTACGTCCCCTCTCCCGCTCCCCCCGCCGCCGGGCGCGCACGCTGACCTGCTCGTCGGGCGCGCAGCGTTGTCCCTTCGGACCTCGAAGGCCCGAGCATCGCACGGGCGGACCCTGCTGCAAAAGCGCAGGGGACGACGATCCTGCTCGCAGAGAGCGTGTCTGCATCTGCGACCGCGGCGGCGTCTGCAGCGCGCAGTGGGCCTGCTGCACCGTGCGTATCTCCCTCCCACGTCGCTGCGCAATCATGAGCTGACCCCACGCTTCACGCGTCACGTCCGGGCAACAAGCACCGTAGCAGCTATCGTCATCGGCTTCGCCACCGCACTCTTCTTCGCCGTCTGCCTCGCCTGTTTCGTCATATGGCGGCGACGCCGGCGACGTTCGGCGCGAGAGGAAAACGGTGCAAGCGAGCGCAAAGGGTACTGCAACAAACACAGCGAGAAGGCATGTTTCCACTGGTCCGCAGGCAGCGCGCGTGCTGACCTGCCATGCGGGACTTCTGCAGCTGTCAGCGTCATCCTGCACGTCGACGGTCCTCCCCAGCATCCCCACCGATTCGCGCGCCTACTTGCCCGTCCCTCCTCTGCCCACACACCCAGGGTCCAGCCACCTGCGCGAGCCCCGGCCCTCCGCCTCGCTCTCGCTCTCGCCCCCTCCTGCCCCGGCACGCACACACCTCACCGCGTCAGTCCTCGGGAAGGCCGGGATCCCCAACTCGCCCGACCCGTTCAGGCGGGTGCAGAGCGTGAGCGTCGTCGACTTCGCGGGCGCGCCGGCACAAGAGGCGAGGAGGGGCGTCTTGGGCGGGATGAGGGCGAGCAGCGGCGCGAGGGGGTCGGCGGTGGAGCGGGAGAGGAGGGGGGAAGGCGTCGGTGTGGTTGGGCTCGCGCTGTGATCTTGATGGTCGTGCACCTTACACTTTACCGCTGAGAGCAGGAGTGTTCATTCATCGCAAAGGCTACAGTAGAGGAAGAGAAGCGTCGCACAGGATTAGACCATGGCGCTCGTGGTCTGAACTCGAAGAGGGCAGGGCAGGTCAGCTCAAGCCAGCCCTCAAGATGCGCGGAAGGAAGAACGGCGCACCATCTTCCGCCCGCCGTCCACGAGCAGCACCGCACCCGTGCAGTAACCCCCCGCCGGCGAAGCGAGGAACAGCAGCGGGCCGACGATCTCCGACTCGACGCCCGCGCGCGGGATCGGGTTCGTCTTGATCGTCGCTGCCAGCGCGCCGCTCTCGACCGCGTCCGTCGACGGGGACGTCATCTCGCTCGGGAAGATGCCCGGGCAGATGGCGTTGACGCGGACGCCGAACGGGCTCAGGCGGGCAGCGAGGACCTTTGTGATCTGCAGCGCGCCGGCCTTGCTCGCGCCGTACGAGGTCGAAGCGAAGCTCGGGCTCAGGTTCCACGGGGCGATGCTCGCGATGTTGCAGACGGACGGATCCGATGTCGACTTGCGCAGAAGCGGGAGGAAGGCGATCGTGACAAAGTAGAGCGACGTCAGGTTCGTGTCGAGCTGGACGCTGCGTACGGGAAGGAGACGAAGTCAGGAGGCTGGACGAGGTGGCACAACGTCGAAGCGAGAGCGACTCACGTGAAGTCCTCCCTGCACCAGCGATGAAAGATCTGGCTGTCAGCACACTCATCCCTGGCACTCACGACCGTCGCGCGACGCACCACTCAGCGGACCAGAGGGCCTCCTCGATCTTGTCCAGCTCATCGCCCTTCTTGTACGTCTTGGCCAGGTCGCGCATCACACCCGCGCAGTTGACGAGCACGTCGAGGTGCTGCTCGTGCTTCTCGAACGCCTTGACAAGCTGCTCGACATCGGACTTGGACGAGACGCTGCCCTGGATCCTGAGATGAGCCGCGCGCAGCCGGGATTGACGGTCAGCACGAGGACGATGCGGCGGAGCACGAGCGGCGAAACGGATGGCTGTTGCCCTCCCTTCTGAGGAGGGGACGGTAAAGGCTGGAAGGAGGAGCAGGAAGGAGGAGCAGGCAAAAGGACGGCACGAACGCAGTGATAGAGCCGGCGCTGGGCGCCTGCGCTTTGCTCTGCTCGAACAGCTTGACCGTCTCCTCGAGCGCGGGCAGCCGGCGGCCTGTGATGTACACCTTTGCACCGTTGGCCGCGAAGCCTGCAGACAGCCCTTCTGGTCAGCCCTGGCGGAAGTGGAAGGGGGGAGGTTGAGGGAAGGGGGGGAGGAGAAGCAAGGGACGCACCGGTTGCGATCGCACGGCCAAGGCCGCTTCCGCCGCCGGTGACGAAGACGACCTTGCCCTGGACGTTGAAGAGGGCGGGAGTGAGGAGAGCAGCGACGTTGGCCATCTTGTTGCAAAGATTGTTGCGGGAGAGAGGGAGGGGAGGAAAGCAGGGAGGAAAGTAGCAGATGGGCCGATCCGCCGGGCGGACCGGCAAGCGGAGCTTCCGAGCCTGGCACGCCGACGGCTCTTTCCAATCCGCTCTCGATGTCAGCTTCGCGGCTCGGGATGGATGACGTCGTAGGGTTCGCATCCAAGTCCCACACGGTCCAAGACGGAGACTCAATCGGATACAGTGGGCGCTAAAGGAGGGGGGGACTAGCTACAGTCAGATAGGAGGAGGGGCGTCGACTCTTCGAAAGCAGAGACCGGGCAGGAGGGATGGGGCTGAGAAGGCCTGTGGAAAGGGGGGGACAGGTCATAACGATGCGACGGACGACCGGGGGTTAGGGCCAACGGAAGGGTCGAAAAGCTCAGAGCTCAGCCTTGACGTGCGCCTTGGCCGAAGCAGACGCCTTGGCCGACTCAGTCGAGGCGTGGTACGACGCGGACGACGCGCTCTTGGACGCGAGGACCGAGGCCGACGACGCCGACTTGGACGCCTCGGTGTAGAGCGACAAGGCGGACTTGGACGCGAGGGACGCGAGGGACGACGCGGAGGCGAGGTAGCTGGCTGCGGCGGCCGAGGCGGACGACGAGGCCGACGAGGCAGCGCTGAAGGCCGACTTGGACGCCGACGACGCGGACGCAGAGGCCGCGCTGGCCGAGGCGGGCGCGGCGGTGGCAGCGACCGACGACAGCGACGACGCGACGGACGAGGCCGACGCGCTGGCAGACGAGGCGGCTGCGGCGGCCGACTTGGAGTACTTGGTCGCCTCGGCCGAGGCTGAGTAGCCCGACTTGGACGCAGCGGCGAGGTACGACTCGAGCCCGTGCTCGACGCTGGCCTTGGTGCCCGTCAGGAGGCCGAGGATCGACTGGAGCGTGTCCTCGGCGTAGTTTGCACCCGAGTGGAGCGACTCCTTGATGGATGCGATGAGCGAGTCGGTCGCGGTCTGCGTCTGCACCCAGCGGATGCGAACCTCCTGCAGCAGCGACGGCCGGGTCGTGTACTTGGTGTCGTCGATACCCTGGTCGCGCAGGTACGCACGCAGGCGGGCGTCGGGCCAGGTGAGGTAGCCTGGCGCGGCGCTCGAAGAGTGGTACTTGTCCGAGATGAGCTTGATGGCGTCCTCGCGGCGGATCTGGGCGTCCGACTTGATGTAGTCGTGCTCGATGAGCCACTCGCGCAGGTCCGAGTCGGACCAGGCCGAGAACAGCGTCGACTTGGCCTTGGGGTAGTGCTCGCCAAGCAACTTCTCGTACTTCTCGCGCGAAAGCTCAGCCGTCTCCTTGATGACGTCATGCTTGACGAGCCAGTCGTGCAGCTGTGACGTCTCCCACGACGACCAGACCTTGTCCTCGACGGTGAAGTAGTTGGCCTTCATCTTGGAGAGGAGGTCGTCACGCGTCGCCTCGGCGGGCGTCTTGACGACGCCGTGCGACTCGAGCCAGTGGCGCTACAGGGTCGCGCAAGGGTAGACGGGTCAGATGGAAGCAAGCTCAGCGGTCAGAAGAAAGAGCCACGCACAATGTACGAGTCGGACCAGGCGTGGTAGACGGCGGCCTGCGAGTCGACGAACGGCTTCTGGATCTGGGCGAGCAGGTCGTCGCGCTTGAGCTGAGTCTTGGTCTTGACGAGGCCCTTGTCCTCGAGCCACTGGCGGAGCTGGCTGTCGGACCAGGTAGAGTACACGTAGTCCTTGGTGTTGCTCGGTGCGTTCAGGATCGAGCTCGCGACCGAGCCGGCGGCGGAGGAGGCGGCGGACGGGTTGTAACCCGCAGCAGAAACCGACGACGCCGTCTTGGCCGCCCGCTTGGACGCCGACGAGGCTGACTTGGACGCGAGCGACGCCTGGTGCGATGCCTCGACGCTCAAGGAGGAGGCTGAGGCGGCAGCCTTGGCCGAGAGAGACGAAGCCGAAGCGGCGGCGCGGGCAGAGGCGGACGAGGCGTCACCGACGACGGACGACACGCCGGACGAGACAGCGGAGGCTGTCGCGGCGGCCTCGTTCGAAAGCGACGACGCGGACGCGCCGAGGCTCTGCGTCGCCTGGTACCACGGCGAGCCGTAAATGGCCGACGACGCAGAGTTGTACTTCTGCTTGGCGGCGATGCGAAGCTCCTCCGGCTTGGACTTGGGCGAGATGACGCCCGACTCGAGCAGGTACTCGCGCAGCTGCGACTCGGTCCACCTGGCGAATGTGGGGTGTATAGTGCGAGGTCAGCTCCAGCCACTGGAAAGACAGCAGAGAAGAAGAGCAGCGACGCACGAGTCGAACGTCTTCTCCGACAGGGCCTCGTACGTGCCCTGCGCAGCACCCGCCGCACGGCCAGAGTGGTGCAGCCCGACATCGAACGCGTGATTGGCGAGCTTAACACTGCAGTGAAAGGGTAGCGGGTGCGTCATTCGTCAGTTCCGGGTTGCCTTGCCGCGATCAGGGAGCAACAGGGAGGGGGGGGGGTGGATGGTGGCGACAGGGGGAGGGGGAACGCACAGCTCGTCCCGCGACGGCGCGTCGGGCACCTTAAAGTTCTGCTGGGTCAGGTACGACTTGAGGGTGTCGACGTCCCAGCTCTTGTAATCGGCTGTGGGCGGGTGCATGGATCGGAGGGGATCAGCACGTGCAGAAGGAAGGGGAGATGGCAGCGAGCGGCGAGATGGCGAGCGCGAGCTAGAGCTAGCGAGCGCGACAGGGACGCACGCTTGGTCTCCTTGTGGAACCAGCTCGCCTGGGCCGAGCCGGCGAGGGCGAGGAGCGAGAGGGCGGATGCGGGTGCGAGCTTCATGGCGTGGGTAGGAAGAGGGGAGGGGGAGGATGGGGGTTACAGGGTGGGAAGGATGGCGCGCCTTCTTCAGGAGAGCAGCACCCGGCGCGCGCGAAAGTACGTCATACCGGATCATCGCCACGTCCTCGTGTCAGCCAGGGTACTCGCGACGATCCTCACTCGCTCCCTGCGACCCAGCGCTCACGGTGTCGTCGACGCTGCTGCCAGCCCATGCTCATCCTCAGGGACACGTCTAGACAACCCACACGCTCTCCTGCTGCGCAGTGAACGGCCGCGCGCGCCCATCCGCGCCCAGCGCCCAGCAGTCCTCGAGCCGCACGCCCACCCGCCCCTCGATGTAGACGCCGGGCTCGTTCGAAAACGTGTTGGCGGTCTGCAACGGCGTGTGCTGGCCCGCGTGCAGGTAGGGCGCCTCGTGTCCTTCCAGCCCAATGCCTGTTGGCGACGATCGGCGAGTCAGAGTTTAGAGTGCGCACGCCTATGACAGAGACTCAGTGCGAGACGGACCATGTCCGAGGCGGTGGGTGAAGTACTGTCCATAGCCAGCCTCGTTGAGGAAAGAGCGCGCGGCGTTGTCGACCGATGCGCCGGTCGCGTTGAGCGACAGCGAGTTGTAGGCGACCTTTTGCGCCTCGTGGACGAGCGACCAGATCCTCCTGCGGTGTTCGTCAGCTTCAACTTAAACCGACAGAAGCTTGGAGGACGCACAAGTGCTCCTCCGGGATCTTGCTGCCCTTGAGCGCAAATGTGCGAGTGATGTCGGCCGTGTAGCCCTGGAAGATTCCGCCTGCGTCAATCAGCACCAGCTCGTCCTTGCCGAGTCTGCGGTCGCCTGACGCGCCGTGAGGGAGCGCAGCGTCCGCTGCAAGGCGCGCGAGAGTACATCGTCAGGTCTTCAGAACAAATGGCGCCCTGATGAACGGGACGCACGGCCGAAGAGCACCAGCCCGTCGGCCTTCCCGAAGCCCGCCCGCTTGAAGTGCTTGTCGAGGAGTCGACTGGCCTCGCCCTCGGAGATGCCAAAGTACAGGTCCTTCTTCGTCTCGCGGATCGCCCAGAGGGTCAGCTGCGCCATACTCATCGTCAGCATCACGGCGTACTCGAGGACGAGGAGGGAAGCGGCGAACCTCGTTTGCGCACGTCAAGCGCTCAATCTCCTCCTCCGTCTTCCGCTCGCGCAGACTCCGCACCTCCTTTGGGCTCGCGACGACCTCGACAGTCGACCTTGCTCCGAGGTCGCGCGCAAGCGACGCCCGCAAGTCAGCGGCGATACCCACGCGGACGTTCTCATCCACCGCGAGCTTCACAGTCGACCTGCCGTGAGCGGGTGCGAGGTACTGCGCGATACGGGCGTACGGGTCCTCGTACTCGTGCCACGGGAGCCAGACGGTCTTCCGCTCGTCCACGTCGAGTGCGAGCGGCAGCTGGAGCTTCGCGCGGGACTCCTCGAAGCTGGGGACGACGACGAGCGTCGACGGGCCGTCGGCGGTGCCATTGTCCGGGAGCGTGACGAGCAAGAAAGGTCGCTCAGAGAGGTGCCACTCCTTGGAGAAGTTGGCGTAGTACTGCGTGTTGGCCGATGGCTCAGCGACGTACGCCGCGAGCGAGTGGTCCTTGAGGGTCGCGGCGAGTCGCGCGCGCCGGTGCGCAAAGACGTCCTGACCGAGCGGGGCGAGCGAGGTCGCGCATGCCGGAAGCGGGGGCGAGACGGAGGCGCAACAGCTTAAGGCTACGGCGCGGAGAGCAACCTGGGGAGAGAAAGGGAGCGAGGGGTACGCTCAGCCCAGCTGGCCGGCGCGCAGGCACGCGTCGGAGGAGAGCGATGGCAAGGAGGGAAGGGCGGACGGACGACAGCAAGGAAAGCTCCAGCGGCCAGCCTGGCACGAGCAGACCACGGCGAGGCTGGCCGGGGCGTGGTACGCTGCTGCTCTAGGGGAAGGGGCAGCGTTACAGTCTGCTTCTCCATCGTCCTAATGAAGTCGGGCGTCGGTGTCGGGCGGGCTGGGGAGGAGGATCGGACCCGCGCTGCTTCTCCTTGAGATGCAACTCCATCCCTCCTCCTCCTCGTGCAAGCTTGGAGACGTGTGAGCCGCTCAGAGATCGCCCTTGCTCAACGCTTGAAGCTCGCGCTTTCGTGCTGCTGCGGACGGACGGTCGAGGAAGTCCTCGCTTCGCACTCTCCTCTCAAGCGTGGGCGCGGCCTCCGACTTCCTGGCCTGCTCCAACCAACCTCGGGCGACTTCTCTTGACCTCCCGGCGTCCTCGAGGTCGCCTCGTTACCCAAGAGCTAGATGATCGATGTCAAGGATGCCGCGCCTGAGCACGCTGCCGTCACATCCAGTCCTCCAGCGTCGCGCCGCTCGGACGCGCTTCCTCGGGAGACGCTGCTTCTCTCGATCCCCCCGCCAAGGCCGTACGACCTGCTCATCCGTTCGCTCGACATCGGTCTGCCGTCGTCAACTCCCTCGCCGGCGACGCGTCTTGCGCAGAAGCTCAAGCGCGGCAAAACGCCGGCGCAAGGGGAGAAAGGGGAGGACGTCAAGGACTGGATCGTGAGGAATGTCGACGTGACCTGCCGATCGGGCGAGGTCCTTGCGCTCATCGGCGGATCAGGCTCCGGTGCGGGCGCTTGTGTCAGGTCAAGTCGGTGCTGCTGTACTGACACGATCGTAATGCAGGCAAGACGTCGCTGCTCAATGCCATCGCAGGCCGACTTGGCGCGCTGCCCATCCTGAAGGGTGAGGTCGAATTCGTCCCCTCAGCGTCGAGCCGCGATACCGCTCTGGGCTCAGAGAAGCAAGCAGATACTGGCAAAGCCGTAGGCTTCGTGCGGCAGAACGATTACCTGCTACCCTTTCTTACGGGTGCGTCCTCTTTGGCCCTGATCGTCTCGTCTCTTGCGTCCTGACCTGCTGCGCTTCACTCTCTGTTAGTGCGCGAGACCTTGTCTTTCGCTGCGGCTCTCCGTCTGCCACGCAGCGTGAGCAAGGAGGAGCGCTGCGAGATCGTCGAACAGACCATCCTTGAGCTTGGGCTGATGGAGGTCGCCGATGTCGTCGTGGGCGGCGGTGAAGGGGGTCGGAAGGGCATCAGCGGCGGCGAACGCCGGTGCGTCCTCTTACCCCTGCAGAGACCAATCGCTTTCTGATCCCTCTTCGGTTGTTTACAGACGTCTGAGCATTGGCTGCACGCTCGTGACCCTCCCTTCGGTCCTCATCCTTGACGAACCGACGTCCGGTCTTGACGCCTTCACCTCGCACTTGCTGCTCCTCCTCCTCTCGCACCTTGCCTCGCGCGGCCGGACGGTCATCCTCTCGCTACATGCCCCGCGTAGTGATGCGTTCGCCGTCTTCGACCGGCTGTGCGTCCTCAGCAAAGGCGAAGTCGCGTTCAGCGGGCCGACGAAGGACAGCCTGGCCTGGTTCAGCTCGCGCGGGTACGAGTGCGGCGCAGGCGTCAACCCACTCGATTTCCTCGTCGATACAACAAGTGTCGACTACCGCGATCCCGAGAAGGAGGACGAGTCGCGCGAGCGGGTCAAGGTGCTCGTCGGCGCTTGGGAGGCGCGCTCGCTGAGCGAGAAGGCCGAGCAACAGCAGCCATCACGTTCTCACGCCCTTCTGCGGACCATCTCCTCCCGCCCTTCGCAGCACTCCATTCCCCTCAACGACCCGCCGTACGACGCGCGCCGCCCGGGTATCCTCGCGCAGACGGCCATCCTCCTGCACAGATCGCACCTCAACGTCTACCGCAACGTGCCGCAGCTGCTCGGCTTCTGCGCGCAGGCGGTCATCATCGGCCTGTTGATGGGCCTCACGTTCTACCAGCTCGACGAGAGCCCCGCAGACGTCCAATCGCTCAAGAACGTCTCGTTCCAGCTGCTGCCGGCGTACTTCTACCTCACCCAGTGCGTCCTGTGTACGCGCTCGCCGCTGCCCGCCATCTGCTGACGCATACAACACACGTGTAGGGTCTACTGGATCTACAGCTACTGTGCAGCGCTTGTCATATTCGATCGCGAGCGGGAGGACCGTTTGTACGGTGCGTCTCCTGCCTGGATGATCCATCATACAGCTGCTGATCGTGCACGCCTTTCGCAGCGGTCGTCCCCTGGGTCCTCTCGGAGTACATCTCGGTCCTTGCGCCGTCCATCTTGGCGCCCTTCATCTAGTGCGCCCTTTTGTGTCTTGCGTATCGTGCTCTTGGCTGACCTCGCCTATCGCGCAGCACCATCATCCTCTTCTGCATGGCCGATCTCCGACCGGACCCTTACGCCGAATCGCTGTTCACCGTCTTCGCCGTTTGCATGCTGTTCCAGTGGGTAGTCCAGGGTGAGCTCAAACTCTGCCTCTAGCTCACCGTCTCTTCATGCTAAGCCTTTTTCTTTTCCTGCAGGCCTCGCTTTGCTCTCAGCCTCTATTGTCCGCCAGTTCGCAGTTGCAAGCTTGATCTGCGTGCGTCGTTCTCGTTTCTTCAGACCTTGACGTCGCTGACTCTGCTTTTGCGACGCACAGAACGCGCTCTCGCTCTTCCAAACCATGGCGGCAGGTTTTTTGCTGACCCATGTCCCTCCGTGGGTGTCGTGGATCCGTTGGATCTCTATGAATTTCTACGGATACCGGTGCGTATAGTCTCACTTTCCCCTCGGTTCAGCCTGAAGCTGACGCATGCACTGCAGAGTCCTCGCTCCTACCTTGCTCAAAGGCCGCGAATTCGCCTGTCCGGGCGTCACGGGCGACGCGCGCATTCAATGCAACGGCGATGCCGTCCTGCGGAGCCTGCTCATCCCGCTCGACGTCAATATTGGCGTCTGGTTCGCGGGCCTCGTCGTTCTGTTCATCGTCGAGCACGTGCTGGCGGCGGTCATGCTGCATTTCTATCACCCGGTCAGTCCGCTTCTGAACCCTGAAAGGTCGGTGCTGACATTGTGCTGCTTTGGCTACAGGGCGGCGTCAAGTACGCCCGTCCAACCTCGGCGCGCAAGGGCAAGGAGAGCGGCGCGACGGGCGACATGGACCTGCCTCGTACCCGGGTAGACGTCGAGGTGCGTGCTCTCGCTATCGTGCCTGCTTGCTTTCCTGCAGATCTCACGCGTTTCCTTCCTGTAGATCAATCACCTTTCTCTGCGATGGACGAAACGCGCCGTTTGGCCCTTTTCTTCAAAGGCCGTCAGCAAAACGATTCTACGCCACGTCTCTGCGACTTTCCCTTCGGGCGAAGTGTCGGCCATCATCGGCCCCTCCGGCGCAGGTACGTCCGCTTCCCGCCCTGCCTCTAGCAAATGCTGAAGAAGTCTGCGATCCACGCAGGCAAAAGCACCGTGCTGCAGCTCCTGGCCAATCGGAAGCTCAACGCCGGCTCCTTCGCCCAGTTCAAGGCGGACGGCGCGGTCCTGTTCAACGGCAACGTCGAGGGCGACGGCAAACGGGTCGCCTTTGTCGAACAAGACGACGACTAGCGCGTCCTTTCCTCCGCAATCGCACAGTGAGGTTGTTGCTGACCGCTTTTTCGTTTCTCTCACCCAGTCATCTTCCTGGTCTCACGGTCCGCGAGACGCTGCGCTTCTCTGCCATCCTTCGGCTGCCCACAACATTGTCTCGAAAGCGCAAGCTGTGCGTCTCACTGCGCCCCCCCCCCCCCCTTGATAGATCCTTCGACCAGCTGATGCGCATATCCGCACCTTATTAGGGCCCGCGCCGAGGAGGTCCTGCTCATGCTCGGACTGAACGACTGCGCCAACGTGCTCGTCGGCGGGCCGCTCGTCAAGGGTCCGTCCTTCCACGCTACCTACACGAACTCAACTTACTGGCCTTTCTTTCGCAGGCATATCGGGCGGCGAAAAACGACGTCTCTCACTCGCGGTGCAGATGCTGTCAGACCCGGAAGTGCTCGTCGTCGACGAGGTGCGTCCTTCCTCTCCAGGTCTGAGCCCCGGGCGCGGACTGATCCACGAGCTGTCCCGCTGCAGCCAACCTCTGGCCTCGACTCGTTCATCGCTGCCAACGTCATGGAGAGCCTGACGAACATCGCCCGCACCGGCCGGACGGTGATCGTCACGATCCACCAGCCGCGGTCCGAGATTTTCAGGGCGTTCGACAACCTGACAGTCCTCGCGAAGGGCGGCGTGCTCGTCTACTCGGGTAAGACGGTCGGAGCTATGCCGTGGCTTGAGGCGCAGGGGTACCCGCTGCCGACAAAGTCTTTCAATCCTGCCGAGTGAGTCTGGCTAGTTCAGCTTCGGTGCTTCGGATGCTGACTGTTGATGCTCTATGCTGCAGCCACATCCTTGACATCGTGTCGGTCGACTCGCGCCCAGGACGAGAAACTGAGTCGGCTCAGCGCGTCGCAAGCCTCACTGCGGCATGGAGGGATCAGGTCCAGAAGGTCGATCTCGTCGAAGAGCGCGTGATGCGAAACGACTCACATGCGGCTTCGACATCGATGAGTAGCAATAGCCCCTTCTACATCGCCGTATGTCGGTCGTTCCTACCTTGTGAAGAAATTCCGAGGCTGACGTCGCGACCTTCCTGCGTTCAGTACCCTGTCGTCTTGCACCGTATGGTTCTCAACCTCTGGCGCCAGCCCGAGACGTTCTGGAACCGCTTGACTCAGGCGCCCCTGCTCGGCGTCCTCTTTCGTGAGTTCTGTTCGCAGTGATGAACATGTCCAGCAGCCTGACAAAACCTCCCTTCAGTGCTATTCTACACGCGTCTGACGCACGGGCCCTCTGGGGCGCAGGATCGCATCGGCGTAACGCTGGAGAACGTGTATGTCCTATTGCGCCGACCGGGTGAGCACAGGGGACTGAAGTCTCAAATCTTGTGCGCAGCAACTCCATCCCCTTCGTCGGCTTGCTCAACGGCATCGCGGTATACCCCTTCGAGCAAGCGCTCTTCCGGCATGAGCGCACGAGCGGCGCGCGGTACTCATCTGCCGCCTTCCTCGTGGCCTACTCGACCCTCGAGCTCTCAATGACGGTCATGGCGTCCTGGGTGAGCTTCCGGCTCTCCGTCCCCCTCGTCTGCGGTGTTGATGTCTGTCGCTGTTGCTGCAGCTCTACGCGCTCATCATGAACGTCGCCGTGGGGGAGCAGACGAGCGTCCGCATCTACTTCCAGTTCGCGACGACCATCTTCTGCTGCCTGTCCTTTGGCGAGTCGATTGCCATCATATTCTGCTTGTACGTGTCGCAGATGGGCGTCGCAGTCTCGCTGGTTAGCACGGGTGCGTCCTACTTCTCTCGCCGTCCGCTCAGGCTCGCTTCTGACCGCTCTTGCGCTTGTCAGCCCTTGCCTGCTGCTGCCAGATATCGGGTCTTGTCTCGCTGTCGATGCCGCTTTGGCTTGCCTCGCTCGCATGGGCGACGCCCATGAAGGTCAGTTGTCCACCCCTTCACCGTCCAACCTCGTCAAGCGCTTACCGTCTTTCTCTTCGCAGGGCGCGACCAAGGTCCAGTTCATCAATGAGGTGTCCGGCCTCCGCTTCAACTGCGACGCGGCCTCCATCCAATCCGGCGCATGTGTCGCAACCTCGGGCGACCAGCTGCTGACGGCGTTTGGCTTCGAGGACCTCAACACCGCGCGTTTCGTTGGCATCATGCTCGCCACGACTTTCGCTTGGCGTGTCCTTGCATGGGCGTGCCTTCACGCGCAACAGATGCGCCGCTAGGCCTATCTTTTATCTCTTCCTTCTTGTGCATCTGAAATCATCTCGCATTGTAACCGCTGTCCGATCTTTTGTGCACGATATTTTGCGCCGAATCTTCCATGTTGTTCACCCTTGCATTGCGTGCTAGGATCGAGGGCGTGATGGTCATAATCGAGGTGTGACAGAGCGAGGGCCGAGCATCGTGAAAGAGAGGGTAAAAAGAGGCGGTGTGGGTCTAGCGGATTTTGATGCCGCCCGTCTTGCCCGACTTGCTCGTTGGGCCGCCGACCATCTCGTGCTCCTCGTCGGGCGCACCGCCCTTGCCCTTACCAACCGGACGGGCGTCCCAGATCTTCCAGAACTGCAGCGCGATCGAGACAATCTCAGGGTCAGCAAGCGCCAGATAAGGCAAGACGCATGAAAGGACGGACCTTGAGGTTCTCGTCGCTCGCGGCCGTGCCGACCGTGCTCCCATCCGGGCTGAGCGCGCTCGCAAGCACACGCGTGTCGTGCGCGGGCACCTCCCAAATCTGCTGCAAGGAAGGGTACGACCACAGGCAGATGTTGTTGCTCGGGAAGCCGTGGGTCGAGAAGATTTCCTTCGAGTGCGGCGAGAAGATCAGCGACGTCACCTGCGACGCGGTCGGCAGGGACGAGATGCGCGAGCCGGTCGTCGACGACCAAAAGTGGATGTTCTGGTCGCCCGTGCCGCCGCCGGTCGCGAGCAAGCTGGTCTGCCAGGGACACCACGCCAAGGCCTGTTCGTGCAAGCCAAGTCGGGTCAGCCTAGTTGCGTGAGGGTGAACGAGGAAGACGAGGAAGGATGAGGCACCTTGACCGCCGCTGTGTGGTGTCGCTTCGTCCAGCGCGCCATCGAGCGCGGGACTGCCTCGCCGGTCGCAGAATCGTTCGCGCTGACAGTCCCTGCCGTGCGCGCACTGAAGGCAAGATGAATTGAGGATCAGCCTGATGTGCAAGGGGGTCGAGAAGAGCCCAACGGACGCACTCCCAGCAGTTGACGACGTTGTCATTCCCGCCGCTCGCCAAGATTTGTCCGTCCGACCGCCAGGTGAGGCCACAGACCTCAGCAGTGTGGCCGAGTAGCTCGCCGACCTTGTGGCGCGCGACACGGACGTCATGGTGGTGGATTGAGCCGTCGGTGCATCCTGACGACAGAAGGTGGCCGTGCCAGGACATAACGGGTACGCGCGCCTGCCCAATGCAGCGAGTTGTCAGCCGTCTGGCGCGATGAAGATACATGACGCTGAGTTACGCACTGCATGCCCTGCCATCGTGCGCAGCTTCGTGCCCGTCTCAGCATCCCATACCTCGACCTCGCCTCGATCGTTGCCCACCGCAAGGTACGCGCCGTCTCCTGCCCACGTCAAACTGGTGACCTGCGGACTCTCGTCGTCCGGCCTGTCGAAGAGAGGGCCATGACCAGGGTCAGCATGTACAAAACAAGGAGGGCGGGGCGCAAGGTGTACGCACTCGCCCATCTGCGCGACGCTGCCCGACTCCGCATTCCAGATGTACACCCCTTCGCCCAAACCGATGCCGACCATGTTGTCGCTGCTCCACGCGAGCAAGTTGAGGTAGTAGTCATCGACCATGCCAGGCGCATCGAGCACGCGCTCGGGCCGGGTCGGGATCGCCCGCTTGCGGAGCTTCGGGTCGAGCTTCGCACCCGGTACGCCGGGCGCTGCAGAGGATGCGGACGAGGGCGCTTTGGTGTACCGCCTAAGCTGGGCATGCGCGAGGTCATGTGATGTGGAGGCAGAGGGTGGCGCTTGAGAGAAGGCGAGGATGCGCGTGTTGGCCGGTGCGGTCGGGTCGAGGAGGTCGGCGTCGGGCTGGAGGAAGGCGGAGGAGGACGAGACATCGGTCGACGACGACGTGTTGTGCGACGAGAGTGGCGGCGGTGCCGTGGACGACTTGGACGGGCGCTGTGGGATGAAGCGGTCGGACGACTTGATTGTAGGGAAGGGAAGGTCATCAACGAGTTGGACCGCAGCAAAAGCGAGGAGAGCTCGGGCGCACCTGCTTGGACGACACACTCGGCTCGCGCTTCCTAAATAGCTCTCCAGTGTCATTCTCGCCCTCGCCCTGGTCGAGATGCCGAGCGTGCAGGCCTGCGCCGAGGCTTTGGTTGATTGAGTACGTTCCGCCGTCAACCTTGCTCGCCGCAGCGGCCGACTTGACAGGCGACGAGGTGAACTTAGATCGCGAAAAGAAGACGTTGGACCTACGCAGATACAGCGTACGTCAGCAGTCTCGCGACAGCGCAGAGATCAGCTATACGAACGTATCGGGTGCGGCGTAACCGCCTTTGCTGCCACCCCCAGCGTCGGTGCTCGCGAGGGAGACGTTGGCGAACCGTTCGGCGAGGTTGGCGCCGCCGCCGCCGCCAAAGGGATCGGGCGAAGCCGGACGCGAGCGAGATCCAGCGCGAAGTGGCGTGTGACTCATTGAAGGCAAGGTAGAGAGGGGTAGAGAAGGAGGAGCGGAAGGTGTCGAGGTCGTCGACTGTCGGTTGACCGACAGCTGTCCGCCGCGGCGCGTCGAGCGGGTAGCAGAAGATAAAAAAGCGAAATCAGTCGCGTCCTCAGCCAGCGGGCTGCTTGCGGCGGGCTGAGCTGCAGCAGCCGACGACGGCCGCCTCAAGCTTCAAGCTCCAGCGGCGGCAAGCATGCAGCCGGTCGCCTCGTCGGCAAATGCCAGGGAAGAATTGCCAGGCGACACACGCAGGGGCTGTCTCCTTTCCGCCGCGCAGTCGAAGCCAGGAGGAGAGGCTGCCGTGCCAGCTTGACGTCCTTCCGGTCAGACCAGAGTACTCTTCCGCCCTTCTTGCATAACCAGCTGCTTGCCTTCCAGCGATGATCAGAGGCCCTGCTAATGGATGGCTGACCTGGGTGCTTGACAGGTGCTCACGGTAGGGCTGCAGATGAAGAAGGCACGGAGGCCAGCAAACACGCCCGCGACGACCTTCGCAGTCCACCAGCTGGACAGCAGCCGCACTTCGTGCTTCGAGCATGATGCGTAGGCTCCTTCTCATTTGCTTGACTGGGTGCCTGTCCAGGCCTTGAAGTGAACGAGGCAGCGCACGAGGTGGCTAACCGTCGCCCCCGGCGCAGCGCCTTCGTTCCCAGCACAATTCTCCTGGTGCACGCCCGTGCACGCCTGTTATCAGGCCTCCCCGCCAAGGCCGCCGGGCGAGCAGGGATAGGCCCCATCTCGTCGTGGAACAGCACGAGGTGTGGGAACAACACGGCGAGGTGGGCATTGCGCTCATCACCGACTGCGCGCCGGGCGCGCGTGCCTTCCCTCTCGCCCACCTGCGGCAACCGACCGACCGTCGACCAGCAGACCCTGCTCCTTCCTCCCCTTCTTCATGATGGACGGCCGACTTAGGGTCACCCTACGCAAGTCGTACGCCGAGCCCGCATCGCCGTCCCCCTCTTCCAGCAGCAGCGGCTCGTCGCTCGACGGCGATCTTAAAGGTGTCGACGACAGCCTCACCTCTGCGTCGCCGCCGCCGCCGCCTCCTCCTCCAGAGCCTCAGGCTGGCACATCCACCGCCCCCCAGCCGCTCAGCAGCTCCTTTAGGGCGCCCCAGAAGGGCAAGAAGCGTCGGCCGGCGCTGACGGGCGAGAAGCTCGATGCGCAGCGGGCGAAGAACCGGGTGAAGCAGGCCAATTACCGGGGTGCGGTCCCCGTTCTCCCTGCTGCCGAAGCTACCCTCCAACTGACCTCCAAGCTTGCTGATGCTCTAGCTCGCATCACCAGCACCATCGTCGATCTCCGGGCGGAGAAAGACAGTCTGCGGGCGCTCGTCGGCGTCCTGCAGAACAAAGTCGCGGACCTCGAGAACGACCTGGCGGTCCTGCGGTCCCAGAGGAATGAGATCGAGACGGGCGATGCCGAGAGGATGCTGGAAGCCGCTGTAGGTACGAACGGGAGGCAAGCGACAGAGGGCAAAGGCTTGCGGCTCGCGGGAGGGCGGGTGGCGAAGAAGGTCGTCCAGAGTAGGTCTCCTTCCCCTCCGTTTGAACTTGCAGCGTCTCACTGACAGCCTGGCGTCGTTTTCCAGGCCCATCTCGGCATGCCTCCACATTTTCAGGCCCAAGCGGCCCTCCGCCAACCAGGCCTACCCATCAGCTCCCGACCCCCTCCACGCCCGCGTACGATTCGTTCACTTCGGAACCTCCCGACCGCTCAGCCGACCACCATCCTGCCGGCTCTCAGCCAGTGTTCAGGACTCAGAGACGCTTGCCGCTCCCATCATCCTGGGCCGGACGAGCACCAGCGCCTTTGCGCCCGACTCCCCCGGCGAACCACTCTCACAGCCCTTATGCGCCGCCCCCGCCGCCCTTCTTCGACCCCCTTCAGCTGCACTCACCCCTCCCCGCTCTCCAACGGCATCTCCAAACTCCCTACTCGCTCGCTCCTCCACCTCACTTCCGGCGCGAGGACTTCTTGGACATCAGCCCGGATGCGACATACGGCGGGCCCCTGCTCCACTCTTCATCCTTCGTCCCGCCCGACTATGCCCTCCAGCAGCACCCCTACGGCATGTCCCCTCGACCACCCGCGCTTCTCTCTCCTTCTGTTCCTTTGTCATCGTCCCTTGGCTTGCACCTCGGCCCTCCCGCGCACGTCTACGCAGCGCAGCAGCCGTGGTACTTCCTCGCCGACCTGCCGCCGTTCGCTCCGCTGCACGAAATCGCCGAGGGTAGCTCGCAGCCGGGAACGCCGGGGGCGCTGCAGGTCAAGCTAGAGGAGGGCGACGAGGGCGCGATGCTGTGGGGGATTGAGCCGTCGTCCGAGTCGCCCAGCCCGGGCCAGGATGCGCGCGTGTAGCGCGGGCAAGTCTGCCTCCCACCTTGTTCTGGCCGGCTTCTGACTCTCAAAGGCGATCTTCCTTCCTCGCGATCGTGTAACACTATCTTCTAATCATCTTGCACGTCTATCAACCACCAACATCCGTTGTATGCTCTCACCCAATTCTCACAACCTGCACGACTTCTGCCACACCTTCACCTGTCCCTCTGCACCGTTATCTTGGTCCGGCCCACCCTTATGCTGCCTTGTTCACTTGTCCTCTTGCCAAGCGAGTGAAAGCAGAGGCAGCTGACATAAGATCTCGAGCACGCGCACGTTGTAGCTGCAGTACCGAGTGCAAAACAAGGGAGGGAAGGGGGCAAAGAACCGAACAGAGGTAGATAAGATTAGGCGTAAGGAGGAGCAGCCTCCTTAGGCGGACTGCCGACGTCAAAGTCCTCGCCGCGAGAGCTGTTCTGGCGTCCCGCGACGCGCAGCGGCCTGGGGTCAGCCGCGCTGGAGACGTCCTCATCGCTCACGCCTTCATCGCCCACGTCATTAGCGGGTGGCGCGAACCGGCCAGCGCCGGCGTTGTTCCCGCGCTTGAAGAAGGCGCCGGCGTTGATCTTGCGCGCGCCCGACTCGCCCGACCTAGGCGCGTACTCGAGCGGCGAGACAGGGTGGTTGGCGATGGGCGACTGGACTGGGGACGCCGTGCTGAACGCGAGGCTGTCCATCTCGCGCTCGACCTCCCGCTTGGCGGCGGCGGCGGCGAGCTCGGCCTCGCTGCGCGGGACGTGCGGCTCGGCGGGCGAGGGTGCGGTCGTCGCCGAGACCGGAGTGCCGCCGGGCGAGACGTAGCGCGCGGAGTTGTACGACGCCTGCGAGTTGAGCGGCGGCTGCGAAGATTGCGGAGGCTCAACAATCTGCGGCGGTCGCGGCAGGGGCGACTGGTAGGGCGCAGGCGGCTCGTCGTACTCTGCCGGAGACGACCGGGAGGATCAGCAATAAGCATGCAACGCAGGACAAACACCTTGCGACTCACGGTGGTACTCGCGATTGCTGTAGTAGTCGAGGTCGGCCGATTCGCGCTGCGACGGGTCGATGCCGCTCGCGTGACTGCCGCCAGCCGTGACGCTCTCCCGCGCATCGATGAACGCCTCTTTCTCCGAGGTGGGCGAGACAATCTGTTTCTGTGCGAACGGCGCCGATGGCGGCTGGAGGACGCTGTGCCCGTCCGACGACGGAGGGGGGATGACGCTCGCCGTGTCGGTCGCGTAGGGCAAGGAGGTCTCGCCCTCCGCTTCCGACTCGGCGACAGGGTGATGCGAGTGCGTCTCCGCGGCATACGGGTCCGTGTTGGGCGCAGCGGCCGGCGACTGGACACTGATCTCCGGCACGGCAGCAGCAGCGTTCGGAGCGGCAGGCGCGACGCCGGACGTCATCCCTGCACCGCGGGACGACGTGCGCTCCGGAATGTCGCTCATGAGCCCACCGGTACCCACGTCGCTTCCGAGCCCGAGGCTCAGCCTGTGCGCTCCGGGCGATGGGCGGGCAGGCTGTCCTTGGAGGCTTGGGCTAGCGAGCGGCGCACCGAGCCCGTCGAGCGCCTCGTGCTCGTAGCCCTCGCCTTCGCCCGCAGGCAGCTCGTTGCCGTACGCATCTAGCCGAGTGGGAGCGGCAGAGGTAGTGGGAGGGCCCTCGCCGTTGTTCACAGTCGACTGCGCGGCGAGGGGTGACGGCTGATCGGCGCCAAGCATGAAGCTCCTGCGGTACGCCGCGGCGGGGCTGATGGGCGGTGCGCCGATGCCAACTTCACTCTGCTGCTGCTGTTGCAGCGATGCTATGTCCTGCTGGGACGGCGAAGGGCTCGCGAACCGCATCGGCAGCATCGTCGGGTCATCGTGCAGGGCGTTGGGGCTAGCGTGACCCGAGCCTGAGCCGCTGGCGAACTGGTGGTAGTCCTGTGAAGGGCTGGAGACATTGTGCTCGTGCGAGGGCGGGACGAAGGACGAAATTGGGGCGGTCGGCTGAGTGGCGGGCAGGAGGTGGACCTGAGGCGGGACGAAGTGCACCTCCGAGACGCACTTCCGCGCTTCATCAGCGAGTCGTGCCGTTTTGTCGTGACCTGTGTGCGCTCGGGAAACAGGTTAGCTTAGTTGACAGAGAGCGCCGCGCATCAGACGCACCGTGGTACGGGCCACGGCCGTAGCCCGGCGGCGTCGTTTCGAGCGGGATCTCCTCGATGAGTAGCTTGCCGAGCTCGCCGACGATGGTCGCCTTCTCGGCCAGCTCGAGCAGGCCTCCGAACTTGAGCGCAAGCGCCGATTTGAGCGCGACGCGCTTGTGGTCCGACAGGCGCGCCTCCGACTGCATGATCTCGATATCGAGCTGCGGAGGAAGAGTCGCTCGGTCAGCAATGAGCGCGTGGGGGGCAGATCAGGAGGACTTGACGCACCTCGCGCATCTCGTTCCGCAGGTTTTGGAGCAGCTCCGTCTGAGCCGGCAGGTTCTTGTTTTCCTGCGACATCTTGACGAGCTTCTTCTCCTCGCTCTCGCTCCGGCTTCCGACCGCCCGACGGCGCTTCTTGACGTCGTCCAACTCCTCCTCAGCCGTCCTCACGCCCTTCAGCAGACTTCGGATGTCCACCTGCCGCTCGCTGAAGACCTCGAAACCACCAGCGATGAGCTGGAGCATCTCGGACGCACGAGCGCTGACGTCCGCCAGATCTTGGCCCTCACCCGCGCCCCATGCGCCTAAGCAGGTGGCCGTGCTCGTGAGCGCGTGGCCCGTACGAGTGGCTGTTTGCAGGAGGACCTTCTCCTCAGTGATGAGATTTTGGAGCTCGCGCAGGTCCTTGTTGGCGAAAGCGCCAGTCTGTCGAAGACAAAGGCACGGCGCACGCAGGCAGGCGAGGTGAGGAGAGGAGAGGAAGGGAAGGATCGTCCGCGAGCAGATCAGCAACGTTGACCCGCGACCTCGGAAGGACTGCCTTGCTACGTACGATCGATGTATGGGCGATACCTGCGAGTGGAAGCGACAGGGAAAGCCGGACGCAGGCCTGTCAGCACGGTGATCTTGGCAGCTTGCGGGCCAGCTGCTCCCAGCCCGCAGCCGGGTGAGGAAGGAGGGAAACGCGCCTTGCTTGACCTTGGAGAAGAGGCCGCGGCCGCCTTCCGTGTTGGAAGAGCCGGAGGCTACGCGGGATGTGCTTGATCTGCCGAGCATGCGACAGGAGGATGGGGATGATGGGGGTGGATGGATGGCGGCCGTCGTCGGCCGCAAGTCTCACACGCCCGGTGACGACGCACGGGGACGCGGGCGAGGATGCTGCGCATCCGGCCGCAACTCGCCGGCAAGGCGAACGACATGCGAGCGTCTGGAGCTTGCACACGGGAGAGGAGGAAGGCTCTGAGAGGTTGGGATGGCAGACGTCAAGTGTTCGCAGGCGCGTAGTGGGAGTACAGCGGCAGATGCATCGATACAAGGTGGGTGTTCCATCTCTCTCCCTCACTCAATCATCAGGGCTGCCAGGGCGCCTTAGTTGGCGGCACCAACACCAGCACCAGGGCCCTCGGCCTTGTGGTCGTCGTTGTGGGCTGTGGGGGGAGAAGTTAAGAGAGGATTAGCAAGGGATCGAATAGAAGGCGGCAGCGCGCGCGATAGGGAGGCCGGCAGGCGGGATCAAGAACGATTTTTTTCGCTTTCCGACAGTACGCCTGACAGCCCCCTCGACCACGACAAGCGAGACCAGTGGTGGACTGACCAGAGCCGCCAGCCTGGGACTCGCCGCGAGCCTCACGCTCCTTCTGGAGAGCACCCTCGACACCTGGCAGCGAGAAACGGAACCCGAGGCCGTACGTCAGTCTACAATGTCTAGCAGTAGCATCGCCGAGGAGAGCAACGCAGACGCACCTCCGGTTGACTCGAGGCCTGCAGATGGTGGGACGCCAAAGGTCAGGACCGGGCTGGTTCAGGGCAAGAAAGGCTGGTCACACGCACCCTTCGAGCCGGCGGCGGTGTTGATGTTGGAAGCCTCCTTGTTCTCGGTGGATGTGGCGGAAGACATGATTGCTGGGGTAGATAGGCTGGGTAGAGGGGAGAGTAGGCCTGAAGAAAGGTGTCTGGGAGAGGTTGTTGAGGTCGAGGTCGAGCGAAAGGTCGCAGGCCATCTCGCCTTTTGAGGGCACGGCGCGGGCAGGTCGGGGTCGCCCGCCGAACGACGTCATGCAGTCATGACCAGCCCAGGGCCACTTCACTTGCAGACCTGAAGTCAGCGCCTCCCCTGGCGCGTGCTCTGCTGAGCGCAGGGCGTCTGAACCGTCGACCGCAACCGCTTTCAGGACTGCTGTCCGCGCGCCTCCCCTCCCGCCTTCGTTCGATATGACCAGACCCAGCTCGCAGGCCAGTCGGACAGGAAAGGACGGAAGAAAAAATCTATCAAACAGAGCTCTAGGTACGATGCGATATGTATGCGAGGGAAATGGCAGACGTCGAAAAAGCTGTGGTAAGCCGAGGCAGGAAGCGACGTCTCTCTACGCGTCGTTCCCCTCGTCCTCCTCCTTCTGGCCGTACAGCTCGCCCCACCCGCCGCCGACGGTCGACTGCCACTTGCGCCACCAATCGACGTCCTCGAGGAACTTGCGCACGCGCTCCTTGACCTCGCTCTGGCGCATGCGGGGCAGGATCATGCGCTCGATTGGCGTCGAGAGGGCCTGCGTGATGGCCGCTGCGAGGGCGTGCTCGTCGTGCTGGGGCTGCGATGGGGAGCGGTCGAGTCAGATACTGTTCGTCGGATCGCAGCAGGGAGGCGCGAACGCACGACGTGGTAGACGTAGGGCGGATCGAGCTCGATCAGGCCGTTATGTTGCGTCCACCAGCGCAGGCGGTCCGTCGGGTCCTCGGGGTTGAGGTCGCGGATGGGGTTAATGAAGGGAACGCCTGAGGTGATGTAAAGGTCGACCGTCAGCATTGTTGCCGTGACTGTCACGAGTGGGGGCCTGGGCGTACCAAGGCAGAGCGCTGATGAGGTCCAGCGGCGAGATATGGAATCAGCAACCGTAACTTATACTATGCGCTTTCAAACTCACCTTCGTAAGGCCTGCAAGAGGGCAAGGAGTGACAATTCAGCGCTAAGGAAAGCAGCAGAGAGCGAGCGAGGACGCACGTCGGGCTGATGGCCGGGTGTCCGACGCCGATCAATACCTTGCTTTTGCTCATCTCGCGCACAAAGTCCGTGCGATTGAGCTTGCCTAGGTTGGTCACGCCGTCGACGTGGCCGAGCGCAAGCTTCTCCGGATCCGAGCGCAGGACGAAGCCGCCCGTGAGGTCGACGCCCGTCTCGGCGGCAATCTGTGGGAACGTGCCGGCGTCCCATGAAACTTCGGGCGAGGTGAAGTACTCCTCGTACTGAACCGGACAATCTGTCAATGCCCAGAAGTGTGGATGAAGGGTGAAAAGGCGAACCTTTGCAAGGATCCAGGCACGGTTCGGTCGCTCGTCGAACGGCACCAGCTGGACGGCGTTGCACGCATTTTCTATCGAGTAGCCGAGGTAGCGCGCCTCAGTTTCTATGTGCTGATGGTAGTGATAGGGCTCGGGCGAGAGCGTCCAGGCGGACCCGAGGGGGTGAGCCGGCGTTGGAAAGTAGTACATGGAGAATATCTGCCGAGAGCCATACTAGTTCAGCCCACCGTACGCAAGGGAATCTGACAGCAAGAGGGGACGCACCTTCCAAATGGGGATGCCGCGCGTGTTGCGCTCCGACTCGAGGCACGTCCCCCGTCGACCTTCGTCCCGCGCGCAGCGGTCAACCTCGTCGCGCGTCTTGATGACGACGAGCACAGCCGCCGAAAGGTCCGCGTACAGGCGATTTGTCTCCTCGGCCGACTCGCTTATGAGGACGGTGTACCCGAGCTCGTACACTGCGTCGAGGACGCTGCCCGCCCAGATGTGCTCGCCGTCCGCGCTGCCCGCGAGGTACCAACGGAACTGCAGCGCAAAAGAACATCAGCGAGAGCGAGCGTCCGAGGAAGCAGCAGAACTAACGTAGTCGGCCTCGAGGATCACGACCTTTCCCTTGTTGGACGCCTCACACGCGCGCGACACGTCCATCATGCACTTGTATAGCTCACGCAGGGCCTGGTCGGTGCGCTCCTTGCCGTTGTGTTGCGGCGAAATCGAGCCTTCATAGTTGAGCTTGAGCAGCGCGTCCTTCTGCAGATGCGTCAAGTGCGCAACCGACGGGTGGCGAGGCGGCGGCAGGTGCGGGATGTAGGGTGTCAGCGGCGGCCGCTTGGCCCAGTCCGGCATGCCCTTCGGCTCGTGGATGAACGCAGCGACAGCAAAGCAGGCGAGGCAGAAGACGATGTAGGGCAAGCCCCATTGCCTGGAACGAGACAGTGTCAGATCTCTGCAGTCCTCGGGAAGTCAGACAGACACACCGGAAGACCTTATTGCGGCTGAGTGACGACCAGGCAAGCATGGCCGGGCGAAGCATGGCTGCTGCGTGCAAACGCGGCAAGGGAGCTGTGACTTTCTGACCGACGAGGGACCCTGAGCTTGGGATCTATGCGAAGGTGTCGTCCTTCACGTCCTCCTTGTTCGTCTGCGTGCGTCCTACGGGCCTGAAGAGGTAGAGTTATGACTGGAGCGAAGGGAGTGCTTGCGGTTGCGGGCGGGCGAACAGCAAAGACCGGCGCGTCGAGCTCGAGCTCGAGCCCCTTCACACGCCGACCACGCCTCCTTCATCTCGACGGTCAGAAGCAGCCTGTTCCCCGAGCAAGATCGACGTCAAGACCATGTCGGACGACATCGCACAGTCTATGGGCTTTGCGGCGTTTGGAACCGTCAGCAAGCCCAAGCGCGAGCCGCGCAACAACCAGCCGTCGGCCTCCCATGCACCTGGTAGCAACCTAGCTCAGGTTCAGAACGAGCTCCAGCAGCAACAGAACGCTGGCCGAGGTGGTGGGAGTGGCGGACGTGGTGGAAGGGGCGGGCGCGGGGGAGGTCGAGGAGGCGGAGGACGGGGCAGGGGCGGTCGAGCGGGCGGAGGAGGGCATCAAGACGGCAGCGGCAACAAGGTGCGTTCGACGCCCAATTCCACTGATGGTCGCGCACTGACGACTGTGTCATGTCTCGTAGCGCCAACGCACTGACGGAGGGCCTGCTTTGAACGGCGGCGGCCACGGCCAGAGCTTCGCGCACCAGCAGGAGGGCTACATCCGAGGTCCGCAGGCGCTCGCCGCATCTCGTCCCTGGGTGGACGCTGATCGAAAAGTCTTCTACATGCACGCAGACTCCTTCTTCGAAGACCCCTGGGCGAAGCTCTTCGCGGCACGTGCGGGCAAGGCATAATCGAAGACGAGTAGCGGCGCATTAAGGTCCCCTCAATCCCTTCACGACGACCTCGACTCCCCCTTCAACGGCCGGCAACCCCCTTAGCCGGCAGCCCGTCTAGTGCTCATAAGGCGAACCGGCAGCGACCTGCAGTCAAGAGGCTCGTCAAGACACACGCATGCTTTGACCACCGCTCCCCAGGTGGGCGCGGGCGAAGGTTTGGCCAGCCTTCCTTGGTCGTTCGGCACCGGCGCCCCCCCAAGCTCAGCATAAGCCGCGCCGCCGCTGTTCGCGAGCTCGCTGCCCAGTCTGATGTTGGTAGCTTTCTGGATGCTATGGGATCTGCAATGCTCGTCATAGATTCTGTCACAAGGCGCGCGACCATGCGTCCCTCCCCTTTTGCGCGCGCGCCCCCTCCTTCTACCCCGCAAACCCCTTACCTGCCCTTGACCAACCACAAGCCTTGACGTCGTTGCCGTCGAGTGGTTGCTCTGCGGCACAAGGCCGAGATTTTACTGCGCAAGGCCGCCTTCGGCGGTGACGGCTTGGAATGTTGGAGCCGTCTCGACGTCGTTCGAAGCTAGTACGGTTGAGGCATGACGTCGCTGGCCCGGGGAAGCCGAGCAGCGTGCCACATAAAGCCTCCTTGCAGAGCCTTCCTCGCCTTCTTCTCACCAACACCCAGCTCACATTCTCTCTCCCTCGCGTCTGCGCACACCACAGTGAGCATGCTCCGCTTGCCGGTTCTTGTCGAGGCGCTTTGGGTGCTGACTCGCCTGCGCGCCTCGCGTACCTCCATCCTGCAGCCCCTCTCACACCAACTCTAGCCCCTCCGACACCCACCGCTTCTCGCCACCATGGGAAACATCATCGTGCGTCCTGCTTTGACTTCCCTGCACCAGCTTGTGGCTGCTCGAATGTTCGGACGCCCTTCATGGGTGCTCTGCTGTGCCCTTTGCTGGCTGCTGCGGATTACGCCCTTCGAACGACCGTGCTGACTTTCCTCGCATGCTCGCCTGCAGTCTGCCATCGGCCGTGGTATCAACTCGGTCATCTCTGCCATCGGCCACGTCCTCATGGCCATCGTCTCGGGCATCACCAACGTCCTCCTCGCCATTGTCAGCTTCCTGTGAGTCCTCCCCGCGGATCTTCACAGCTGCCGTGCACTCGTACTGACTCCCGCCCTTGCAACGCTCACAGGACGTGCGGAAAGTGCGGTGGCGGCCGCCGTGGCGGAGCAAGGACGACAACAGTCTAAGAGGCGATGGACGTGCGTTGCGCTTCTTCTTGGACTTGCCTCCGACGTCCGACTGATTCCCGTGCCCTCTCTGCAGGTCGCGCCCCATCGCCTTGACTGATAAGTCGCTCCTGCCCCGCCGTGTCCTACGCGTCGCGCCCTTTGCACTCCGTTTCGACTTGACGACCCCCTTCCCTTGCACGAATTTGCTCCCCTACTGTATCGACTACTACTCCCCCCCTTTTTTCCCACTCCCCTTTACTTCATCCTGCCTGTTTCGCGGATCCGCACCATATCCATGAACGCGTCTTCCTTGACTTGCTGTCCTCCTCTGCGAATGTTGCGCTAGCGGTCAAGCAAGTGCACCGACTTGAAAGATAACGAGCGCTCACTTGAACTCCGGCGAACTCGCGCCGGACCAGAATACAGGCGCTTGCAGCAAGCAAGCACCGCTGACAGCAACACCGACCGGCGTCTCCCCAACACCTTGTCTGTACAAAATCTCGGTACGTACTGCTATACGCTCATAAACTCTGATGCACACGCGCACAGCTCTGACCCGGCGGTGCAAGTTGACTGTCAGCAGCAGCAGCTCGTGCGCCTCCCTCCGAAGCACCCGGCTCCCCTTCCCCTTACCCTTCCTTCGTCCGCCTTTCACCGACCTTAAGCGGGCAAGACGGTCCCTTCTCTGCAATCTCTCACTCCCTCCAGTTCATTCCTCATCGGTAGCAGCAGCCCCAGCAGCTCGCCATGTCAGCCTCACCAAGCAGCAGCGTGACTGTGCCCTCGGCAGCCGAGCCCAGCTCGCCGCTCGAGCAGACCATCTCGATCCTCGGTTCGCGCATTAGCGGCCTGATAGGGCCCTCTGAAACGGAGCTCGCCCGCTGGCGGCGCGTGTTCGACCGCTTCGCAAAGCCTGCCGCGCAAGGGTCAGATACCAAGTGAGTTCTGGCTGGCCGGCTTTCCGAGTCGGCGCTCGCGGCGTCGGAGATCAACGGGTGGCCCAGGCGATGAAATCAGGATGTCATGCCGCGAGGGATCTGGGATGCTCAGCCAGCGTCAGAGAGCTTCGGACTGACCTTGACTACCCTGTCCTGCCCAGGTATCTGTCCAAAGACGACTTCATCGCCGCCATTGCGCCTGCAGACGCCTCGTCAACGAGCAAGATCCGGCGCGAGCAGTACGGCGTTCGTGCGTCCGCTTCCCCTAGCTTCCCTCTATCATCCGATGCTCAACGAAGCCTCGCGACATGTAGTCTTCAAGGTCGCGGACCTGCAGAAGCGTGGCGCTGTTGGCTGGGAGGATTTCGTCGTGTTCGAATCGCTGCTTAAGGTGTGTCGGTGCAGGCGCGCGGCAAACTGCGCGCCCCGCCCTCTTTCAGCTGCCGCGCGACTGGACCTAACTTTCTGCTTCCACCGCGTCGCTGCCTTTTCCAGCTGCCGGACGCAGACTACCAGATCGCGTTCCACTACTTTGACCAGTGCGCCTCCTCGCTTATCTCTATTCTTCAGGAGCCGAAGGGCTAACGAGCCACTGCTGCTGCTGCGCGTAGGGACGGCTCTGGCTCAATCACGTTCGACGAGTTCCGCTCGGTTTTCTCGTCTGCGATCGGCCCGGACGCCATCCCGTTCGACTTCGACAGCGACTGGGTGCGGCTGTACATCGGCAAGAAGAACATCATTGGCTGTGAATCCTTTTCTTACTTGCCATCCCAGTGGTTTGGAGTGCTAATTTCGGTGCCCGATTCTCTGCAGATGCCGAGTTCAGCCAAGTGCGTCCCCCGAAGTCCCTGTCGCATACCAGGGGCCCTGATACTGACCTTCCTCCTTGCAGCTTATGAAAGGGCTGCAGGGCGAGCGGCTGCGGCAAGCCTTCCGCTATTTCGACCGGGACCGCTCGGGATATATTACGCCCGAGGAGTTCAAGAGGATCATCATCGTTCGTGTTGTTCGCGCCCTGGACTTATGGAGGTGCTGACTGATGTCCTGTCGTTTGCAGGAGATTGCCCGGCATAAGCTGAGCGACTCTGTCCTTGACCGTCTGCCGACGTTGTGCCTGCTCAGCCCGGGCCAGAAGATCAGCTACGCCGAGGCGAAGGCGTTCCACAACGTCCTGCGCGATATGACACTCATCGAGCGACTCATCCAAGATGGTGCGTTTCGGTTGCCTATCTGAAAGGGTTTGTCGGAGCTGACCGGCGCTCTCGTCCTCGCAGCCGTCGCGCAGAGCAAGGACGGCAAGATTGACGTGAATGACCTTCTCAACTTCTCGGCGGCCGAGTCGGTGCGTTCTCAGCCGTCGCCGCTTGTGATCGCGGTGTCTGACCAACTTCAATGGACGCTCAGCGCTACACCAACATCTCGCCGCTGGAAGCCAACCTCGTCTGGCACTTCGCGTCAAGAGGACGAGGGCCGCAGACACGGCTCGACCTGGAGGACTTCCGCGCGCTGCTGGACGAGCGAGTGAGTCTCCGGCGCTCCGCTTCAGTTCAATGCAGGGCTAACCGCCTTTCCGAGCTTAGTGGGAACAACCGCAAGCGGTCGAGGACGCGCACACGACGGGAGGGAGCGCTGCGTCGACCGCCGCTGCCTTCGCCGAAAAGCTTTACGCCTTCATGCAGGGTGGCATCGGAGGTGGTGCCGGGGCTTTCGTTGTCTAGTGCGTGTCGCGTCTGCTTTTGCCTGAACTGCAGCTGACCCCAAATCATTGCCCCTACCCGGCAATTCCGCTTCGCAGCCCCATGTGAGCCCCCCCCCCCCCCAGTGTGTTGCAACCCACACTGACCTGCTTCCACTCCCGTAGCGACATGGTGAAGACGCGCCTCCAGAACCAGCGCTCGACCGTCGTCGGCGAGGTCCTGTACAAGAACTGGTGGGACTGTGTCAAGAAGATCTTCCGGAACGAGGGCGGTATCCGCGGCTTCTACAAGGGGCTGCTGCCGCAGATGATCGTGCGCTCGACTTTCCCCCTTCATAACTAAATCGCTGCACTGACTCTCCGTCCCTTCATCCCCCGCAGGGCGTCGCGCCGGAGAAGGCGATCAAGGTGCGTCTGTTGCCCTCCACAGGATAAGGCCAGCCATCTGACAATGCCGTTGCGCTTGTTCGCAGCTTACTCTCAACGACCTCGTCCGTCGGCGCTTCACGGATCCGGAGACCGGCCGCATCAAGCTCTGGCAAGAGCTCCTCGCTGGTGGAGCTGCGGGTGCCGGTCAGGTTGTGCGTCCTGCATCCTGTTCCACCGCGAAACTAGATCGTAATTCTCTGACGACCTCTTTACCTGCCGCAGATCGTCACGAACCCGCTCGAGATCACCAAGATCCGGCTGCAGATGCAGGGCGAGCTCGCCCGAGAAGGCGTGCACGTCTCGCGCGGCGTCATCCCCATCATCCGCTCTCTCGGTCTTGTCGGCCTCTACAAAGGCGCCGGCGCCTGCCTTCTCCGCGACGCCCCCTTCAGCCTGATCTACTTCACCTCGTACGCGCACCTCAAGAAGGATCTGTTCAACGAGGGCAAGAACGGCAAGCAGCTGTCGAATCTCGAGACGCTCCTCGCGGCCGGGATGGGAGGCATGCCCGCGGCGTACCTCACGACGCCGGCCGACGTCGTCAAAACGCGCTTGCAGTCGGAAGCCCGCGCCGGTCAGACTCACGTACGTCTCTTCCACCTCTCTCGGACTTCACCCGTGTTGACCGACATAAATCATGCCTTTGCAGTACAAGGGCATGATCGACGCCTTCGTTGTCATCACGCAGGAGGAGGGTGCAAAAGCCCTGTTCAAGGGCGGTGTCGCGCGGGTTATCCGCAGCTCACCTCAGTGCGTCCCTTCCATCTTCTTCGGCACTCCCAGCACAATAACTAACCTTGTTCGTCGGAACACAGGTTCGCCGTCACGCTCGCCGTCTACGAGTTCCTCAAGAAGACATTCCCCTTCCCGTACGGCGAGAAGGCGCAGCCAGGGCCCAAGCTCTCGAGCCCGCTTGCAAACGGCTTCCTTCGAGGCAACAAGGGCGACTTCGACATCACGCGCGTGCGTGCGCGCAACGCGCTCAAGATCCTGCTGGGTGAGTCAGCTCTCCTTCTCGAAGACTGAAGGTCTATCGGCTGATCCTGCTTGCCTTTTCGTAGACGTGCACGAGGACTTTGGACGTACGACCCTCAAGCCGATGGGCGGCAAGGGCGTCTTCGCTGCCAAGCCCCGACCCGTGCCACTCGCCTAACGGGCACTCTCCTTTGCTTACCTTCGCACTGCCCATCTCTGCCTGTCGCCTTGCCCTAGACTCAACACGAATGACTCTGGAACCTGGTAGATGCGCTCGCTTTTCTGTTCCACCATCCCCTCTGTATCACCGAGACCCTCGCCTCGCCTGTTGTCCGTGTTCATCGTCGCCTTTTCACTCAGCATTTCCGCTTTATCATTCTCGACGCATGCGCGCTGGCCTTTTCCACCCCTTTGCCCGATGCACATTCGCAGACGTGCCAAAAACGAACGAACGACTTGAATGGGGGGTGGTGCATGGTACAGCGACAGGGGCGGGTAACGGTACAGTGGTGGAGGTTCCTCGGTGGTGATGCCAGAGTGCGAAGACGGTCCATACGACTACAAGGGGGACGAGGAGTGAGCACGGCTTCACATGCCAAGGATGGCCAAACTCGCCGTGACGATGATGAGGATAAGGCGGACGCAAGTTTACGAGCCGGGTGAGCCAAGTGGCGTGTCGCGTGTAAGGTGCGGTGACGCCGGAGCTCTCAAGTGTGCGCGAGTGGGGCCGGTGCGGCGTCGAGAGGGTGTTGGAGTGCGTGCAGGCCTCATCCAGCGACGATGCCTTCGGCGGGAAGCGCTTGCGCAACAGCTCCGGGGCTCGCCGACGGCGCCGACTGCTCATCAAGCACCGCGCCATCGTCGCCGACAAGCAGAAGGTCTTCCATGTCGTCGTCTGCCACCGGAGGCACCGCGTTGCCGGCCGCAGCCATCTGCGCCTGCGCGAGCGCAATGGCTGCCAGCACCTCGTTCTCCATCGCCGGCAGGTCGACGTCGGCCGATGCGAGGGGCTCACTGTCGGCCTGCAAGTTTGCCTCCTCTGCGCGACCGGTCTGTTGTGCAAGCTCCTCGTTCTGCGCGAAGTGCTGCAGCAGCTCCATGAGGTCTTCCCTGGAAGCCAGGTCCGTCTGCCGTCCTTGCTCCCCAGCAGCCACTGGCGCCTGATCAGCCGCCAGTTGCGCCGGCGTCTGGTCCCCCCCCCTGCGGGTATTGACAGTGCCGACTGCGAGGGCCACTTGGTCTGCAGGAAGTGCTCCTCCAGGACCGGCGACGGGCCGTCGATCTCGAACTGGCCGAGGTTGAGCCCGCCGGAGAACGGAGGGTGCTGATCGGGCGCGTCATAGTCGTCGTCCTCGTCGTAGAGCACAAGCGGCATGCCGAACCGGTCCCGGAGCAGGCCGTCGTCCTCCTCGTTATCCAGCTCCGGGGCGAAGTCGGGCTCGGACGACGACCGGTGCGCTGCGCGTTTCCGCTTAGCTGGGGGCTTCTTGGGCGAGGCTGCCGATTTTCGCCGCGCACCCTTTTTCCGAGAGCGAGGGGCCGAGTACTCCTCCTCTTCTTCCTCTTCGGACGGGGGTTCATCGTCGGACGGCTCCCCGTGGACCGACTCGGACGACTCGGACGACGACGACGCACGCGCATCCTCCTCAGCGTCGTACTCGTCGACGCTCGTGTCCGACGTATGAGGATTTGCGCCGGCGCCGTCATCGCTCACTGGCCCGCCCGTCGATGTCGAGTTGATGCGCGCACGCCCCTTGCCCTTCGACGCAGCTGGTTTGAGCGCCGAGCGCGGCCAAGCTTTCTTCGGCGACGGTGTGCGGCTGGAGGACGAGTTTGAAAAAGCTTCCTCCCCATTCTGTGTCGACAGGCGCCGTATGCCCTTGGTCGGCGGGCGGCCGCGCTTAGGATGCACCCTCTGAACCGTGATGGTGATCTGCACGGAAGGAGGGTGAAGCGCAGCCAGTTCAGCGCAGCTCACAGCGTCGAGCACATGAAGTCACGCAACGCACTCTGTACGCCTTGCCAGGCTCTGGCTTGACATTCCTTTCGGAGATCCAGCCTCCTGCATGGCGCATGTGAAAGTCAGTGGTCTGAGTAACTTGCGCTGCGCGTCGGGCTTGAGAAAGGACGCGACGCACCTTCCTCGCCCTCATCCTCGTCCCACAGGAAGTCCCGCGCCGACATGACGATACCCAGCTCGTCCGAGCCATCGTTAAAGTCGACGAAGGAGCGTACTGTAGGGCCTTCGACCGGCGGCGGCCTAGCAGCGACAGGTCGAGGCTTGGGAGCGCTGAGCCGGGAGGAGGACGCGGCGGCCCGCCGAGGCTTGGAGGGGCCTGCCGTTGCGATGGAAGGATGGTCGCGCGGCCGAGGGGCGACCTGGAGGAGCGAATCGGTGGATGAGGGCGGGCCGACTGGTGTCAGGCCGGCCGAGCTGTCGAACGGCGGCGAGGGAGGGGACGGCTTGGACGATGTGCTGCCGACGGAGGCCGCCTGGGCCGAGGTGTCGAGAGACGTCCGCTTGCGCTGCCACGAGACCGAAGCTCAAAAAGTCAGCTCGTGCGCAACCAGCAGCAAGGACGAGCCAGCCAGCGGACCTTGAGGACGGGCTTGGGCTCTATTGTTGTTAACTTGCTAGCAGCCGAGGTGCGACCTGCGGGCTGCCGGCTGGCGCCGACGGACGAGTAGTCCTCCTGCTCTCGCAGCCGCCAGCTCGGCTTGATAACGCGGCCGCTCTTGGTCCTACCTCCGGTGTCTGCCATCGTTCTCGCCGCAGGAGCTTGATGGCGCGTTGCTTGCTTGAAGCACGAAGGCTCGTCGAGGGAAGCCGCCGAACATCGCGCGCGCCGCGCATCCGCGCCGACGGGTCAAGATCATGAGGTTGAACTCCGCTCCTCGCTAGTCCTCCCTGCACTTGCGACTCGCAGCGAATGCAGCAGCAGAGAAGAGAAGGATGCAGGGCAATCAGACGGGACGTCCTGTTCTTGGAAGCGCCAGGAGAAAGGAATGTACGGGGAAGGGATAGAACCAAACAGACGGGGCTTAAACAATACAGTTAGGGAAAGCAAGGGGGGCGACGGTGAGCAAGGAGCGAGTGCGCGAGCAGCGAATTAGGGTCTAGAGGGATATATTTGCGACAAGTCGTGTTCGTGAAAGCCGCACCGCAGGCAGGCGGAACGGAGGAACATTAGGAGCTGCCCAGCGTGGCGCCGAGCGCAAAGAGAGTCGTGCCGGCGACGGCGATGAGCGCCGCGCCGACGGGGGCCAAGATAAGCGCACCCGACGTCGAGCCGGTCTGAAGCGAGGGGTCGGTCGAGCGGGCAACCTTGGTGAGGATGACGGGCGAGGTGACAGTCTGTTGCGAGGAGAAGAAGTCAGCTTAAGGTGCCGGTCGACCCCGCTTCTAGCGAGCGACGCACCTCCACAACGACGACACCTGCCGCGTCGGTGGTTGATTGCGTGACGGCGATGTCAGTCGTCACAGCCCCACCAGCCTCGCCGTTCCCGGGGTCGACGAAGACCGTCACGACGCCGACTTCCTGCGACGCCGAGGCATCGGCCGGGTAAATAGGCACGACGACGGTCTCGACGGCGACTGGCGAGTTGGAGAACGTGCTACCGTCGGACGTGTAGTACTGCGTGTACGCGACGACCTGGACGCCCGTCGCGCCCGCGGGCAGCGTCGTCGTCTGCGAGGCCGGCACATCCGAGTTGGAGCGCTGAGCGCTTGGGAACTGGGTGATGACGACGACGGCGGTCGTCGGGTCGAGCGGCGTTGCCGAGGTAGGGCGAACGGCTGTGCTGGAGTCGCGCTCGGCACTGCGGCTGGCAGAGCCGGAGAGGAAGGTGGACGAGACAGAGGGTGCGGAGACAACGGACGAGATTGGGGATGCGGAAACATCGGACGAGACCGAGATCGAAGACGTGGGGGCATCGGATGGAACCGAGGAGGAAGGGATGCCGGACGAGGAGTCGACGGCAATGGACGATGCGGAGGGGGATGGGCCCGACGAGGGAGCAGACGACGAAGCGAGAGCGTCAGACCTGTGATCGCAGTGCGCGGATGGACAATTGAGCGCGTGCGCCTTTTGCACCCGATAATTTGAAGCGAAACTCACGAGGATCGTCCAGCAGCGGAGGACGAGATAACGTCAGAGGTCGAGGCAGAAGCAGACGAAACCGGAGCGGACGTGGTGGCAGCGGAAGAGGATGGCTCGTCAGACGCAGAACTGCGAGGGGCGCGTCGAGGGGTCAGGCACGGATGTGGCTGACCTCCATCATTGCTGATGGGCGGGTAAGGGGAGAGGATCGACGCACGTCTGGCTGGTAGAAGATGGCGCGGCGGATGTAGACTCCTCGGCTGTGGTCGACGTCGCCTGCTGCTCACTCGTCGACGACGCCCGTTGGTCACTTGACGACGCCTGCTGCTCGCTCGTCGAAGACGCCTGTTGCTCGCTCGTCGAGGACGGCTGCGCTGCACTGGACGTCGATTCGACGGGCGCCTGCGATGTCTCGGGCGCTGCGGAGGATGCAGGTGCCTCGGAGGTAGCCGACGGCTCCTTAGATGTGGAGGGTGCAGCGGAGGTACTGGGCTCTGCGGAGGACGTCGGTGGGTCCGAGGCGGTGCTCGTCGCCAGATCGGGGGAGGCAGTTGTCGAGGGGACCGGTGCAGACGAGGCCTCCCTGCAAGTGGCGAGCGGGCAGAGGGTCAGCGCCGGTGCCTGACTGAGTTCAAAAAGGCAACTGACAGCTCGGTCGATGTTGCGGCAGTAGCTTCAGGGGGAAAGAGAACGACGTCAGCGTCTCGAATTCGCCCTTGACAAGGAGGGACGACAGACGCACCAGCGCTCGAGGTGGCTGCCTCGGTAGCGTTCCCTGCGTCCTGTCTCCTCCAAAGCTTAGCCACCTCGTCCGCCTCAGCCTGAACGAGCTCCTTCAGGCCTGCTCCCGCTCGCAGCTCGAGGCCGTCGAACTCGACCGGGCGGGCGGAGGCCGATGGCGAGAGGAGAAATGTGCTGCAGAGCAGGGGGAGGAGCGTCGCTGGGAGCATCTTGAGCGTCGTTGTGAGGGAATGCGTCGTGAGAAGAAGGTGCTGTGGAGGTTGGCAGGGCAGAGGGTCAGCTTGGTGCAAGCCTCCCTGATGAGGAAGGTCTGCGAGGACGGACGGGATCGCGAGGGCAGAGGCGTGCGGCGGCGTGCGAATGGTTGGAGCGGTGACTGCCAAGCACGAGGGCCAGAGTGGGAGCGGTGGGTTGTACGAAGACAGGGCCGAGCGGCGACGGACGCCTATGCGGAGAGAGCTGTCGCGAGATCTGTCTAGGGACAAGAGAAGGGCGTGCGATGCTGACGGGTGAGGACGAGGACGAAAGGGTTCCCGCCGGCAATGTTGAGGGACGTGCGCACGGAGGCCGCCTCATTCCGGGACGTCCTTTTGACAGGCACGATGCACATGATTCTTCGCGGACAAGCACCGACTTGCAGGACCCTTCAGCTGCCGAATGGAGGAAAAGCGCGCACGGCCCAGTCTTCTGGCAGGTCCGTGTGGCTTCAAGCTGCAGAGCGCGCCCACATCGAGTACAGTGTGCATCTATCGCCTGCCATCCCTCTAGCCGTCCCTCTCCTCGGGTCGCCCGTTCAGAGGGCCAGCAGCTTGAGCAGCTTGCTGTGCGCCTCCTCGATGACTTGGTCCGGGTGCTGGTCGATGCTGACGACGATGATGTCGTTCTCGCCGTCCTTCGGCGGCTCCTCGAGCGTCGCGAGCTGCGAGTTGAGCATCTGAACGCGTCGACGACTTCGATTCAGCGCTCTGAACAAGAAGTGGACAGCGCAGAGGGAAGTAGCGCACCTCCTCCTTCATGTAGTGTCCCTTGCGGTTGTGCATGCGCTCCGCCAACACCGCCTTGGTGCCCTGCAGGTACACGAAGACGGTGCGCACCTTATCCTTGTCCGGGTTCGCGGGCAGGCCGGTCGGCAGGCAGTCAAGGACGCCGGGCTCAACACCTGGGGAGGGAGCATGGTGTGTCAATACTGAAAGCGAGTGAGGCCGAGCTGTAATCAGGGGGCTGAACGTACTTCCTCCGCGCTGGATGTCGCGGTAAACCTTCTTCAGGCACGACGCAGCGACGACGCAGCCTGACGGGTGAACCGCGATCTGCTCGACGGCGTGCGAGAAGAGCTTCTGAAGCTGCAGTATCGAGGTTGCGAGGCGCAGACGTCGTCAGTGCCGTGTTGGCTGCGCGCACATGAGAAGCGAGACACACCCAAGGGATGCGGTCGGCGTCGACTAGCGGGATCCCGCTACCCATCTTCTTGATGTTCTCCTCCGAGTGAAGCGTGTCACCGTCGACGTAGGGGATGCCGAAGCGTTGTGCGATGCCGGTGCCGACGGTCGACTTGCCGCTGCTCAGGGGAGGGCCAGCGCGTCAGCAAGCTGCTGCAGCGACCGCGCAGGGGCGAACGGCAACGAAAACGCACCAGCCGCAAACGCCCTGGTGGTAACGACAGCAAATATCATCAGCGTTGCGCTTGCGAGGAGAGAAGGAAGGGGGTGGACCGACCATAACGTAGACGATGACGGGCTTGCTCGACAGCCGCGTCACTGCACGAGATAGGAAGCAGCACAGCAGGTAGCACGACACAGGTCAGTCCTAAACCCAGATGAGCGAGTCCTGCTCCCTTCTGCAGCTCGGAGGCAGCTTGCGATCTCCAGGCGGCGGTGCGTGTCTCGACCGACGCCTAGGGCGCGGCCGCTGACGGAGTTCTTGAGCCGAGCTCGCCCTCCCTCAACGCCTTCGCCTCCCATTGCCTGCAAACCAGAGACAGGACGCACCCTGTTTGCCCTCCATCGTCGCCGCCTCCTTCTCGAGCACGGCTGAGCCGGCGCCCTTGCCCGTGCCGACGGCATCGTGCGTGGCGGACGTGAAAAAGAGGCTCGCGGAGGCGAGGAAGAGGCCGAGCGTGAACGTCGAGGCGATGTCCGACATTGCTTGCTTGTGCGGTGATTGGAAGAGAGCGGCTAGGTGGGGTGAAAGAGGGGGGGCGAGGAGGAGAGGGTGAAGGTCTGTAAAGAACTGTGCAGCAGGTGGCAGCAGATGGCCGTTGACAGTCGCGAGGGTCAAGGAGCTCCTCGCGCCGGAGGACAGGACCGCGCGCGCGCGGGGGTTGGGGTGTTCGGTGTTCGGGCCCCCCTGCCGTAAGCACACTCACAGACGTCACTTCTCTCGCAACTTCGCAGGCTTGAACAGGGCCACGCTGAGCTTTCAGAGGTCGATTCATGGTGAGCTAGAGGATACAAGATTGTGGGTGGGACGAGGTGCGAGCGAGAGAAGTGGGCTCGGGCAGGATGGATGGGTGACTTGGCGCAGCAAATCGCGCGAAGCAGAGCGCTCGTTGCAGCGAGTACTCAGCAGACACGCTGCATCGCAGTGATACGAGGAGGGGCGTGTCAGTTGCCTTCTAGTCGCTGGTCAAGACAGCTCGGAGACGCACGAGAATCTGTGCCGAGCGAAGGGCGAGCTCAGTTGGACTGCTGGCCGTGCGCCTGCTTGACTGCGAGCGCCCCAACCAAATCTAGGTCAGCAAACGTGCTCTCGGATCGTTGGCAAGCGACGAGACGCACCGGTCTTGTCCTGGAGGTCCTTCGGGCTGCCGTGCTCGGAGCGGTCGGCCTTGACGGCAGACTCCGAATCGCTGCAAGCCAGTTCAAGTGCGAGGTCAGCACTCCCGGAGTCGGTAAGCTGGGAAGGCATCAGCGACGCACGAGGCGAGCTTCTCGTTCCAGCCAGGGGCGGTGTCCTTGTGCGGCGACGACTGCTTGCCCTCGAGGTTCTTGGCCTTCTCGGTCTCAAGGACGACCGGGTCGTTGCCGTGGCGGGTAGACGAGCCCGAGGCACGGAGGCTAGATGAAGACGCAGAGAGCGGTTCAAAAGACAAGGCGGGTCAGCTGTGCAAGCTCAGCTTGAGCTGAGGGACCGAGGGAAGGACGGACGGGGTCGACGAGATGGGGCGCGCGAGGCGGGCGGCGGCGCGCGAGGAAGAGGCAGAGCGGACGGCGGCGAACATGGTCGAGCTGGGGGAGTGGTGCTGGGAGGGCGGAAAGGGAGCAGAGGACGGGGCGATGGGGATGGGGGTTGGAGGGGCGACAGACAGGTCGAGATGGAAAGCGGCCGATTGGGCTGGAGGAGGCCGGTGACGTAGCCGCACTCGCACATGCACTGCGGTCCGACTCCCCCCGCACCGGCGTCCCCGGCAGGCGACGCATTCGCAGCACTTGAACAAGTCGAGGAGGGAAGGGCAGGCGCATCAAGATCGCAGTCGGGACAATGGCTGCATCGGCGTTCAGGCCACAGGTCCGATGTCCATGCGCACAAAGTTGTTGTAGACCTGCCCGCGCCGGAGGAGCGTGTTCCACTGGCCGCCGGGCACATCGGCTAGCTGCGGGTGGATGAACCCGCCGTAGGGCGCATGGAACTCGAGGAAGGCGGCGACTACAGGTATCTGTCAGAGACGAAGCGAGAGAAGGTGAGGAAGGGACGCACACTCGCTGCCATACTCCTCCGACTTGTCCGCCTTGTCCTTGCGGTGCGCATCCTTCTTGCTGGTGTGAGCGGATCCGCCAGGGGCAGTGTAGAGTTGGACGCCGGCCTGGTTTGTGACCCACGAGAGCCCCAGTCCGGTCTTTTCAGATGAAAGGGACGCGACAGGCTCGAGGTCCTTGGGTGGCGGCCTGCTCAAAGGGATGACATCAGCGAATGAGGACGAGAGTGAGAAAGATCGAGGCGCACGACGAGGCGATGTAAGGGCCAGTGAAGTCCGCAGACTGATCCTGCAGCAGCGACTGGTCGAATGTTGTGGGCTGCGACGGGACATCGTTGAGCGTGTCAAACAGGTAGAAGTCGTCGTAGCCGATGTCAGGGTAGCGCTCGCCAATCTTCTTGCCGGAACGGTGGTCGTGCGCGGTGCCATCAGGCGAGGAAGTGAGCGTGCCGGTGGGAAGCGCGGTCTTGGGGTCGAGCGTGAGGATGTTGGACGACTGTGATGGGGAATTGGTCTGTCAGAGGGGCTGCGCGCTGATGCGCAGAGGTAAAAGCGCACCTTGAGCTTGAGGTTATGCTCGCGCACGTTCTCGCCACCCTGGGACGCGTCCACGTTGAAGCCCCAGTGCTGTTCAGGCGCGATGGTCAGCGGTCAGCATAAAGTCTGCCGATGGACGTCAATACGTTTGACGCACCTGGGTGAGGTTGATAGGCGTCTCCTCTGCACCGTCGACCAGCACCGCTCGATACACCGCAACGACGGCCTTGCGCTCCTCCTCTAGTCCAAGCAGGCCGTAGAAGACCTCGACCTTGACTTCGCCAGGGTAGCCGCCGTCGTTTGCGGGCGAGATGAGGGTAAACAACTTGCTGCGCCCGGCGAGGTGCTTCGACATCGTGGCCTTCTCCTTGGGCGTGAAGAGGGTCGCGTCGGAGATGTCCTTCGGCGCCCATTCCTGCCGGTTGAGTGTGTCTGAGGGTCAATTGGCGCGGTCAGGAGGTTGCGATGGATGAAAGGAAGTAAACGCACGCGCTGGTCCCAACCGTCCGGCCCGCCGTGCAGGCTCACGCCCTCCGCCGTCGGCGGGAACTGCTGAGGGTGTACCTTAGCCCCGGATGGAAGCACGACCTCCTTCGCAGGCAGGCGGTTGACGTATCGACCAACTGCAGCGCCAAAGGTGAGGTCAGGGGTTAGGGCTTGTGCAGGAGAGAAGTTGGTCGAGCGGACGCACCGACGCAGTGCAGGAAGCCCCGCTTCTCGATCTCGAGCTGCTCGGGGGTTGGGAGCAGGTCGAGGACCTCAGTCGCAGGCTTGCTGGCCGGCTTCTGCGAGTAGAGGAGGCGATGGAGGTGCACTGCGGAGGGAAGGCGCAGCTCAACTCGGGCGCAGTTCACCGACGTGGGGGAAAGAAAGAGCACACTCACGGCCCTTGTGAGCAATGTGCAGCTCGAGCGAGTGGTCGGGGAGAGCGAGAACGGTGGTCATGATGGACGAGAGCAGGGGATGGGTGTTGAAGGAAGCATCAGGCCTTCGTTTACAGGCGTCGTCGTCGTCGGCCCATCCTCGGATCTCGCGCCGCTCTTCGCAGGGATCTCCCCATGCGGCAGGTAGACTAAAGTCTCTACACATTCACATCTAAGCATCTATGTACGTGGAGATCTAGCTAGTAGGCGCGCGCACGCCCTTGACGACCATGGGGATGAAGGCTGCAAGACACGGGTATGGTGTCAGCAATGCGCAGCGGCAATAGTGAGAAGCGAGCAAAGCGTACCTCCTGTAGGCGTCGCGCACGCTCGATGGTTCGTAACGCGGAAGAGGGCCATGATGATACCGCCGTGTCCCGCAAGAGCGACATCTGAGGGGAATGAATCAGGTCAGACCGATACAGGATGGAGAGCGGCGGAGGGGTCAAATGCGCACGAGCAGCCGACTGGGTAGCGTACAGCTCGCTTAGGATGAGCGACGCCCTCCGGTCCATGCTCTCGTCCGTCTCGCGCTCGGTCGGCGTCCAAAGCTCGTCGTGCAGCGTAAAGCCGTCCTCCAGGGCAAAGTTGAGTGGATTAGTGGAGTTGCGAGCGCGGCCGAAGACCGTCTCGATCTGGTAAGCTGCAGGTCAGGGCAGTCAGCAACCGGTGCAGAAGGAGGAGCTAGTATATGCGCACCTGGGGGACGGATGTCACACGTGTGGACGCCGATACGCTCGCGCAGGTTCTGCAAGGCAAGGGTCAGCACGCAATTTCGAGGTGAGAAAAGGACAACCCGCTCACCTCTTTGACCACCGGGCGAGACGCACCCGGCGAAGTGAGCAAGACCTTCTCGTACGACATGGCCAGAGTCCTGCAAGCAGTCAGATGATCAGCGAAACATCGCGATCGATGGAGAGGAGCGGAACGCACCACGCTGCGCGCTGAAGCGGGCTGACCCACAGCACCTCAGGCAGGACGACCTCCGCTCCGTGCTTCACCTCCTCCTCCCACGCACGAGCAACGTCCCGCGCCTGCTCAAGACCGACGGGCGTGAGCTCGGGGTCCGGGCCCCAGACCATGCCATCGCCCGAATACAGCTGCGCAAGGCCGCTGTTCCATCGCTGCGCAGCCACTTCCGTCAGCTCGAGCGGGTGGTGGGGAGAAAGAGACGGCTCACGGGTGACCCGTAGAAGGCCTCCGCCACATTGTGCACGCCCTCTCCGTGTCGCTGGAGGAACAACAGCTTGAACACCGTCCCCTCCGGCGCGCTCGTGTTGAGTGCTGCAACCCGACCGCGCAGATCCGCCCAGCGCGTCGGCGAGTCGTCCAGCAGGCCGAGCCGCGGCATGACCTGCAGCAGCAGCCATTAGCAAATGCGACGCAAGAAGGCTTACGGAACGACGCACAGCTGCAGGGAGACGGCCTTCAGGAGCAGCGTCATGCACGAAGAAGCCCTCCTCGACCTGTACGAGCACGTGTTCGTCTTCAGCACGCGCATCCAGAGCACTGCTACAGAGAAGAAAGGTGCCGTACCGTGAACGTCCACCTTCCCCAATCGTCCTCCTTCCGGCCCTTCTTGGCCGTACCGACGACCTCCGCCGGCTGCGACCCAGTAGTCGTCGTGCTGCGCCGTCCCGCAAGCAGCTTGTTCTGCAGGAGCATGTCGAAGGCGGCCCACGTAAACTGCACGCCGATGAAGCCCACGAGCGCCGTCGGATGCGTGATCCACCTGCTGTATGCGGTCCTTCCGAAGCCTGCGAGGCCGAGCAGTGCGTTTGCGCTGGCGATCTTGATCTGCAAAGCCCGAGCCGACCTCGGCTTGACGTGAGCCTCAGGGCCGTTGAGGTACACCCTGACCGCAACGTCGAGCACCGTCGCAGCCTCCGTGAGAACGATGGTGATGATTTCGGGGTTGGTGACGTAGCCCAGCCGCGAGCCGCCAAGGAGGAGCAGCGGCAGAGCGGCGAACGCCGCGTCGGCCTGAAGGTCGGCGTCGGCCCAGGTCAAGGGCCAGCCGCTCAGGATGCTAGCGACGACAAGCTCGGCCGCGAGAAAGAGGAGCCTAAAGACTTTGTCGTCGGTCATGGTCGTTCGGGATGCTTCAGATCTTGCCGGGGGGTTCAGCAGTTGATGGAGATGTGATCGGGAGGGTGACGGGCTGCGCGCGACTTTCTTCCTTCGCCCCGACTGCAGCGAGATAATCACTGACAGCTTGCTTGGGCTTGCTCGCGGACAGTTCAAGGGGTCAAGGAGGGGTATATCGAACGCCTTGATCGTCGCTCTCTTTCTCTTCTACACGGGCGAGGGGCGGGAGTGAGCGAGATAGGGCGGAGGGAGAGCGTGAAAGTACAGAGTCTTTGAGGTTGAATGTGAGGGGGAAGAGTGCGGCCCGGCGCCTAGCATGCGCTGGAACGGCAACGAGGGAGGCGAACGAGGCTTGAAGATGAGGAAGGATGCGTTGCAGGGCGTGTACGGGGCGTTTACAGGACTAGAAGTGGAGGAAGAAGCTGTCAGCACACGGAGCGATCAACACGAGGCACGGGCTGCACGCACAGTAGTCAGGGGGGCGTCTCGACACGAGCGGCTCGCCCGCCCGCGGCGCGGGGTCGAATTGGAGGAACGTGTACTTGAGCGCGTCGTCGACCTCGAGGATCGCGGCTTGGTTGCCGCAGCGGTAGCAGTAGTTGGGCGCCGAGAAGATGGTGACGACGTTCTTGTCCTGCGCCCACGAGTAGCCCTCCATGACAAGCTGGTGCGCGCGCGCAACAAGCGTAAGCCCGTTTGAGTGGTTGAACGCCTCGCTGATGTCCTGCCCGAACGTGTAACCGGCTCCACGCGGCGAGATACCCCAACCACAGCGGTCGTCCGGGTCCGACCAGAGCAAGTCGCACATCGGGCCCTCGTGCGGCACCTCCTGAATGCGGTCGATGGAGCGGATGTGGTCGAGCGTGTCGATTGATGGCGAGAGACCGCCGTGGAGGCAGAAGATCTGGTCGGGCGCGAAGAGCGCAGCAAGGCGAAGCTGTCAGTACCTTGCTCCGACTCGCACAAGCTTAGTGAGACGCACTTGGTTCTCGATCAGCGCCGTCAACGGCAGGTAGTCGAACAGGTCGGTGAAGAACTTCCAGACGTTGGCGTTGCCGTACTTTCGGAGACACTCGTCGTAGAAGCCGTACACCTGCGTGATCTGGCGCGACTCGTGGTTGCCGCGCAGGATCGTCACCCGGTCCCGATATCGCAACTTCATCGCGACGAGTAGCGTGACGGTCTCGACAGAGCTGAGGGTGAGAGAAGTGCGGGGAGCGTCAGAGGTGCACCTCGACGCGTGCGGGCTGCGAAGAGACTCACTGGTAGCCGCGGTCGACATAGTCGCCCATGAACAGGTAGTTGGTGTCTGGAGAGTTACCACCGATGCGGAAGAGCTCAGACAGGTCGTGCTGAGCGCGAGCGACGGAACGGCAGGAAGAGGTGGGATCGTCAGTCGCGTGCTTTAGCTTGTGACGCATGCCCCCCTGCCCGCCTCAGCGCCAACCCGCCACGCTCCTTCTTCCCCTACAACGCGGCATCACAATCTTCTCTTTTCTTGCTCCATCAGATCAAAGGAAGAAATTGGACGCACGAACTGGCCGTGGATGTCTCCGCAGACCGTGACTGGGCAGCGAACGGGCTGGACGTTCGACTCCTCCATGAGGACCTCTCGCGTCTGTTGACGGCAGGCAGGTCGCAGAAGCAGCACGGCATCAGTACAAGACCTCTTGGGTTGCGAACAGGCGGAGACAGGCGACAAGAGGCAGCGCGGAAGACGCAGAAGTTGTGCGTCGCCTAACGGCCCTTCTTGCAGACCTTGCCGCCTTGCGTTCCTCTCCTTCTTCCTCCTCCAGCTCGCGCTCCTCCGGCAGTCCAGCAGCGAAAGACGCACCTTCTCACATAGGCGCTTGATGTCGGCTTCGCTCAGCGTCTTGCATTGCTGCAGTTGTGCGATCCAGCCGTCAACCTGCCTCCCCCGAAAGCGCGAGCGTCGAAACGAAGCAGAGGGCCGAACGAACGAGCGAGCAAACAAACGGCGAGCAAAGGCACGTGAGTCAGCCTGCGTCCCGAAAGAGTGCCAGTCTGGCCGGTCGAGAGAGAGAGAGAGAGAGGCGAGGGTAGGGGAGCTGAGGCTTGTTGGCGGACGCACGTCTCCGGTGTCTCCCATCTTGGCGGCTGCGGCCGAGGGGCTGGGCTGGAACGGTGGTAGGTGGCGGGTGGAGGGAGGCAGAGGGGGGAGGCAGGCTGCCAGGGAGGGGGACCAGAGACTGGTGACTGCTGGATCTGCAGGAAGGACGACGGCGCGGCAGGGGGAGGGAGGGGAGGGGGTGACGGGATGAGATGCTGCGAGATGCGGTCGATGGAGCGACGGGCAAAGCTCATTGATGAATCGCCCGGCCCCAATCGACTATTGTTCCGGCGTCGAGACGCGGCGCTCACTCCGTCCAGCCTCATCTCAATCAATCAATCTCCCTGCCCCAGCAGCTCTCCCAAGCATGGTCAGTCCCTCCTTGCCGGCTACTCGTGCTGGCGCTGACGCTCCACTCCTCTCCTTCACCCGCTCCAGTCCGCATCAAAGGCAGTCTCAAAGTCGCACACGGTCGAGACGCACCACGATGAGATGATCGTGCGTAGCTCCCCCCCCCCCCCCCTCCCCCTGCCTCCAGGCTTCTCCCTTCGAACTGAGGTTCTCGGCGGTGGCTGATGCTCACATCTGGCTCTCCGCTTGCTCCCTTGCTCCCTCTTGTCCGCCATCAGCACGACGCCCAGATGGACTACTACGGCAAGCGGCTCGCAACGTGCTCGAGCGACAAGACGATCCGCGTGTTCGACGTCGTCGACGGCGAGACCAAGGGCGAGCCCGACATCCTGCGCGGGTGCGTACTGAACCCTTGATAGCTTCGGGGGCTAGCAAGAGCTGACTCGATGGCTTCCTCCTTGCTCCTTCACGCCCTTCTCCCGGCTGTTGCTCGCTGGCGCCGGGCTTCGATGGCGCGCAGGCACTCGGCCCCCATCTGGCAACTCGCCTGGGCACACCCCTCCTTCGGCCCGGTCCTCGCGTCCGCATCTTACGACGGCAAGGTGCTCATTTGGAAGGAGAAGGGCCGGTCGGCGCTCGGCGCACCGCCGAGCAAGGCCGCGGCGAGCAAGGCAGGCGGGTACGGCGGTGCGCCGGCACCGACGTCGAAGGGTGACGGGGAGAAGTGGGAGGTCATCAAGGAGCTCAGCATACACGCCGCAAGTGGTGCGCTTCGAGTCCTCCCTGACTGCGGTTTGAGGCAGGGCTGATGTCTGTCTGCGCGCGAATCCGCAGTCAACTCCGTTGCTTGGGCGCCGTTTGAGCTCGGCCCTATCCTCGCCTGCGCATCCTCCGACTCCAAGGTCTCTGTCATCACCTTCAACAGTGAGCTGTTTCAGCGCTTCTGCATTGAGCGCACATCTGATCGGCTTTGCCTTCCCTCCTCCCCACAGACGACGGCACGACAGACGCCTTCGTCGCCCCGGCGCACCCCATGGGCGCCACGTCCGTTAGCTGGGCGCCAGCCGTCCTGCCAGGAAGCTTGAGCCGCGAGCAAGAGCCGGGAGGGGTCGTTGGACGGCCCGAGAAGCAGCGACGGTTCGTCAGCGGCGGGTGCGACTCGAAGGTCAAGGTCTGGGGATGGAGGTACGTTGCTGTTCCTGTGTTGTGCAGCTGCTCCTCGCTTCATCAGCCATCCACTCTTGCTTCCATGTCTGCGTCCGCCTTCGTCATCGCTACTCCGCTGCCACGTCCTGGCTGCGCAGTTCGACGCCTTCTTAAGCGCCTGACTGACTTACCCCCCTCTTACGCGCCGCGCAGGGAGGACAAAAAGGAGTACGTCGTCGAGGAGACGCTCGACCACCACTCGGACTGGGTGCGCGACGTCGCCTGGGCACCCAACACGGGCTTGCCAGCGAGCTACATCGCGAGCTGCTCGCAGGTGCGTTCGTCATCTCAGTCTCTTGGCCTCCCTCCCGTCATCTCTTCTTGGAAGACTGGACTTGACGGCAGGAGGGAACTGGAAGATATTCAGAGGGGGGAAAGGGGGCATCCATTGCGACGCGCGCAGGTAGCGCATGCCCTGCGCGCTCGAGAGGCTCGGCGGATCACCCGTCGCCTCGCTTACACCCTCTCCCCCCTCTATCGAATCCATCGCCAAGGACTTGCGAACTAACATTTCTCGTCATACTACTCGCCCTGCAGGACCGGACCGTCCTCATCCACACGCGTTCAACCCCCTCCGGCCCGTGGACGACCTCCCCCCTCCTGCCGCAGGGCGAGACGTTCCCGGACACGCTCTGGCGGCTGTCGTGGTCGCTCGCAGGCAACGTGCTAGCCGTCTCGGGCGGGGAGGGCAAGGTCAGCCTCTGGAAGGAGAAGGGCGCCGGCGGGTGGGAGTGCGTCAGCGACATGATGGCGTAGGCGCGGGATCTGCGCTGGTTCGCGTCCGTCTCACGCTCGGGCGGAGGGGCAGGCCACAGGAGGTTATTGTATTGAGCTCTTCTCAATCATGGGCTGATGGCGGACGTGAAAGGGCGGGGGTGGATAAAGGGACTCGCTGAAAGCCGCTGGGTCTTCGGTGTGCGCACTTCGTCTCTGCTTCGCGCTGTCACTTATTGCTATCACACTGAGGATGCCCCACTCATTCTCCGGATGGCGGTCGTGAGGGAAGAGCAGACGGCCGCCAATCCGCCAAGGGCCGCCGGTCCCCTCATAGGGACGCGTGGGCGCGAGTCGAGATCACCGCGTCCCGGTGGAGGCGCTCAAGCTGACACGAGTCAGCATGTCCAGATTCAGCAGGAAGAGCCGCTTTCACAGTGACAAGATGCAGCCCTTTTTTCGAAGGTGTACGAAGCAGCATCCGAAGAAGGAGGGATCTAGTGTTTGGGAAGTACCACGCGCAGACAGAGCAGCGAAGACGCCAGCATCCGTCCGCAGCGCCGGCCAACCCTGCTCATGTCAGCGCAAGCAGCACTGCATTCACCACGAGCGGCGCGCGACCCACAGCGCGGTTCGTGTTGAAGATTGGGGTTTCTGCTGGTCAGACATGTCCGTGCATACCTTTGGATAGCGAGCGCGAGTGAAGCCTTGCTATCTCCGACCACCCATGCCGCGACCGTCCGTGCGGCCACATTGTTAGAAGCGCCGGTACGGACGCTGATACGTCCAGCGTATAGACCTGCAAGGTGCGCAACGAAGAGGGCGGTCGCCTCAGATCAACCTGTTTGCGCAGTGCACCCGCCCACCGCATGCAAGCTGTCGCCGCCGGTGCCGTCGTCAGGACGCGCGTGCAGCAAAGAGTTCAGAGATGACCGCGGCAGAGTAGTCAGCCGCCCTGAGACTCTCTCTGAGAGGCCGAATGAGGTCCGAGTGGACCGTCCCGCGGATGAGTGAAGATTTGACAAGTCCGCCGCGCCGCCGTACTGCCCTGCGCGCGCACGCGCTGTCATGCGCTGTCGAACCGATGGCCCTCTGCGCCCGCACAACGAGAAGGCCAGACACGACATCAGCAAGCTGCGTTGTCAACGCGTGTCAGCGAACGATCCATGTCACTGTCCACAGCGACGATTGGCAGGTAGGGGGGGGGGGAGGGAGGAAAGGCCGAGTGCAGCAAGTGGACAGCGTGCAACTTGTTCAGGGCCAGACACAACCGTGGGAGGGCTTGCAAGAAGCGCGAGGCATTTCAATTCGAGGAAGGAAAAAAAAAGAAAGGACGCGCGCGCTGCGCCCGCTGGCCGCCCGCCGCGCGCGCCCCCCCTGCGCGGCCTGCGCCCGTCCCCTGCGCGGCGGCGGGCGGGCGGGCGCTGCCGCCGCTGCGCGCGAGCTGGTTCCCCTACCCGAGTCGACGAGGAGCGACCCTAGGCACCCCAACCCGTCAAGTCAACAAGGTACGTTCGCGCACGTCGCTCTGCTCGTCCCCCCGCAGGCAGACGCGCTGATCGCTGTTCCTCGTCCTCTCGCTCGTCTCGTCCTACTCGCGTTGCTGTTGCTGCACTCGGTCGTCGCTCGCCTCGCTCCTCCGGCACTGCATCTCGCCCTCGTTCTTACCCCCGGTCCCGCCCCTCGCCTTCTTCTCTCTACTCGGACGCTCGCCGTCACCTACAGATGTCCAAGCGTCAGTAGGATCTCTCACACCTCGGAGCGTAAAGTGCTGGGCAGGCTGGTGCTCGACGTGCTAGGCTGGAGGGTCCATCAAGCAGGCCATGGGGTCGAGCCGACAGGGACTGGAGCTGGCGGGCAGGACACAGGGCACACAGGCGACGCCCTGTCGACCGCTCGGAGGAGCATGCGGTCGCAGGGCTGGAGGAGTTCGCTCCGGTGCTTGCGCTGGACTCCTGCTCGCCTGGTCCACCTCTAGCCGACCCCACGGCCCATCCTCGTGCACCACTTGCACCAGCACCAGCACCCGCTCTCTGCACAGATGCAGTCGTGCTGACTCGGCCGTCCTCACGCCCTCGTCTGCAGCCCAAGCCGCCGGAAACAAGTTCCGCATGACCCTCGGTCTTCCCGTCGGAGCGGTCATGAACTGCGCTGATAACTCTGGGGCCAAGAACCTCTACGTGCGTCCTTTGCTGTATTTTGGGGCTACCGGGACGTGGGAGCAGGTATCGGGGGAGAAGGAGCATGGAAGAGCACCGGGCTGCGCTGTTCGGGCATCGAACTGACCCACCTCACGCCTTCCCTTCGACAGGTTATCTCCGTCATCGGTTTCGGTGCCCGACTTAACAGGCTCCCTGCCGCCGCCGCCGGCGACATGGTCATGGCCTCGGTCAAGAAGGGTAAGCCTGAGCTCCGCAAGAAGGTCATGCCTGCCGTCATCGTCCGCCAGCGCAAGCCGTGGCGCAGGAGGGACGGTGTCTTCCTCTACTTCGAGGACAACGCCGGTGTCATCGTCAACCCCAAGGGCGAGATGAAGGGTTCGGCCATCACCGGCCCCGTCGCCAAGGAGGCCGCCGACCTCTGGCCCCGAATTGCGTCCAAGTACGTGGTTCCAACATGTCGAGTAGGCATTTCATGTGCTGACCGACCTTGTACCCCCTTCTCTTCCCCCCGCGCGCAGCTCCGGCACCGTCGTGTAAGAGTGGACCCACCTCCTCCCCCCTTTCCGCACCGCCACCAGAGATCACGCTATTCTGATGACAATAAGCAAATCGCCGTGCTTTTGTGACGCGAGGATGTTCGGAGGCAAGGGAAGGATGGGACGTCGCATGCTGCGGGTAGACAGCCTCTCTCCGAGCAGCAAATGGCTGTGCAGCTTGACGCTGGTGAGGTCGGCAGGTGCTGGACCATGTGCTCTGGCGGCAGGTCCAGCGGATAGGCTGCTGCGCGCCTTCAACCTGGGCAGGAGGAATGTCACGGCTCGCTGTCAGCCTCCCCTCCGCCAATGCGTCTCGGCAGCGGTCGAGGATAGCCAGGAGCGCCGAGTGGTCAATTGCCTGGTCAGCGCTGGATGTCTATGGCCTTCCTGGTGTCAAGCAGGCAGGGCACGCGCCCCTCCGGAGGGATGCAAGATTCGCAAGGAGGCAAAAATCTCAGGCCGCAGAGCCCAAAAGAAGGTCGAATACAAGTCTTCTTTTGCGAGCAGGGCACGTTCACAAGTGAAGGGTTCGGAGAAGAGCTGCAAGAGAATAAAAGATATATTACAAGACGACAACCTGCGGAGGCGGCCGGTACGGTTCGTCCGGCGCGCGCGTGTCTAGCGGCGCCAGCGGCGGACGCGGGCTCTTGTTCCCTTCGAGCTGCGACGCGCCGCCGCTACCGTTTGGTGCCATCGGCACCCGCCACGGCCGGTCGGGCTGCCTATTCCCCGCAGCAACGTGCGCGTCCTTCGCGTCGAGCTCGAGTTGCAGGCCGCCTTTCTCGTCGGTAGGCGATGGTAGCGGCGGGCTCAGACGCGAGCGCGTCCGAGGGTAGAGCGAAACGTCAGCCGGCGCGACCGGACGGGATAGCGGGCGCGTCTTGAGCGTTGCGATTACGTTCTTCCAAGCCTTCAGCGCCAAGTCCAGTACGCCTGACAGGCCACCTCGCGCAGAGGAGGCGTCAGGCTCCGGCCTGACGAACATCGACCGTTTCTGGGCGAGCGAGTCGCGCCGGTCGCGGGTGAGCGGCCTGAGGAACTGCTGCGAGCTCGCGCGCGACACCTTGGGCGACGACGCCGGCATCGGCAAGGGCGAGAAGAGGATGGCCGGCGGGCTTTTCGCAAACGTGCCGAACCACGCGCTGAGGACGATGATAGCCGATCCGAGGACGGAGAGAACCGACAGGTGCTTGGCCGACTGGCGGAGGACGAGCCGCTCGACCGCGCCGGAGAAGATGACCTGCAGGTAGAGGACGAGGCTCCCACGTCCAGCCTTCTCGCCCTGCAAGCCCATCGTGATCGCGACCTGGCCTGCGAAGCCGAGCAGGCCTGAGCACAGGAGCAAACCGAACGCGTGCATCGTCGGCGGCAACACGGGCGGGATCTTGAAGACGATCATGCCGCTGGAATTTAACGGCGGACCAGGTCAGGTCAGCGCTGCTGAACGCAAGCCGGACGAGGGGAAAACGTGAGAGCACGCACAGGATGGACGCAACGACGGACGAGCCCGAGAACGCAGCGACGACGTGCAAAGGGTGTGCACGACGGCCGATAGCAGCGATGATCGTATCTGCCGCAGGAGCAAGGTGACTCAGCAGGTAGAGGACAGCATCGACGGAGCGAGGCACTCACAGGCGGCCGACGCGCCGGCAACGCCCAGCAGCCCCAGGGCGACCGCGAACTTGCCCTCCCCGATCCCCCACCCAGCGCCGAGTGTCTGTCCAGACTCCGAGACGAGAAAGTCCTCGTCCCTGCCGCCGAACACGGCGTGCGGCTTGGTGATGCAGATGACGCCGAGGAAGGAGGTGAAGGCCGAGACAAGCTCGCGCGGCGTGAAGGGCTCGCCGAGGAAGAGGTGGCCCATGAAGCCTGTGAGGCACGGCGTGAGGAACGAGAGTGTCGTCGAGTCGGACCTGCCAGCGCAACATGAGGATGGAGCGAGTCAGCAATGGCCAAGATTCACCGGCGGCTGCTGCGGGCGGACGTACAGCCTGCACAGCGCGCACGAACAAAGGCAACGTCAGTTCCAACCCGAGACGACTCGCTCTCAGGGAAGGGAAACAGACGCACGTCAAGTAGCCCAGGCTGTGATACACTGCGAACCCGACGCCGGCGAAGCCTGTGATGCCGCGCATGAGGAGCAGGCCGCGCACCTCCGGCGGGCCGAGAAACGGGTGTGGGATGCGGGCGAGCTTCATCCACGACACGCAGCCAAGGTAGGTGATGAGGAACCTCACAGCGACGATCTACAGTAGGCAGCCAGGCAAGCAAGGAGAGCCGCGTCAGGAAGGGGGTGGCAGGGTCGGCGCAAGGGAGGGACGCGACGCGCCTGCAGCGTCGGGATCGTCGTTTGGATCCTCGCCGGCGCGAGCGACTCGACCGCGACGTTGTAGAACGAGAAGGCGAGCTGGCCGACGGCGACGAGCGGGAGGCCCATCGTGCTTGCTTTGCTGCTGCTGCTGCCGCGGAGGTGAGGTGGAAACGCGTTGCTTCAGCAGGATGCGCAGGGAGGAGGGGGGGGGGGGGAGTCTGGCGAGGGCTCCAGGGAGGAACCAGCTCACGTCGGTTGAAGCGACGTTGCCCGGCCTAGTCGTCACTCTGACGCGTCCGTTGTGGCCTGCTGACCCAAGGACGACCTGCTTTGCTGTAGCTTGAAGCAAGAAGAAGAGCTGCAAGGCTGACGTTGGGTTGACCGAGCAAGCGGGACGCCTCCCGGCCTGAACCGGTTGCACCGCACTTTCCCTTCCTCGCTCGCGTGGCACCTATCCGCGCGCCGATCCTTCCTTCGGCGACACATCCTTTCAAACCCACTTGCTGCACTTGCGAGGGTTGGCGAGGGAGATAACCATGATGCAGTGGTGGGGGGGGGGGGGGGTTGCGAAGATGCAGCGAGCTGTGCGTGCGGGGACGACGTAGTGCGCAGGAGGGGAGGAAGGACAACAGGTTGCAGCGCGCGGTCTAAGTGCGCGGGAGGGCACGGGACGCTAGCAAGAGGTATTGAACGACAGTGCGCTCTTTTTTTTGGGAGGGTCGTGCAAGGACAGCAGGAAGGGTTGCGAAAGGCAGAAGGGGAGAAGAGAGATCGTGCGGCGTGAGGTCGTGAAGGCGAGAGCAAAGGGTAGCGACGGAGAAGCCGAGGGCAAGGGACAGAGCGAGGACGCCGTCCGCTCACTTCTTGGCCGCGCGCTTGTCCGCCAGCTCCTTCTGGTACGCCGCCTCCATGTCGCGCTGCTGGTTGGGCATGACGGGCTGGTGGCGCTTGTACTCCATCGAGAACTCGCCCTTGCCCTGCGTCATGCCGCGCAGCGCGCCCGAGTAGCCGAACATGTCGTTGAGCGAGACGTCGACCTGCGCGACGAACTCCTCGTCGCGCGTCTCCGAGTCGTTGATCGTGCCGCGGCGCTGGTTCAGGTTGCCGATGACGTTACCTAGCGAGCGAGGGTCGAAGAGTCAGCCAAGAGCGAGGGCGGCGACGGGCGGTCGGGAAAAAAAAACGCACCCTGGAACTCGGTCGGCGCGATGACCTCGACGCCCATGATCGGCTCGAGGATGATCGGCGCCGCCTTCTTGAACGCCTCGCGGACGGAGCCGATGGCGCAGATGACGAACGCGATCTCGCTCGAGTCGACCGCGTGGAACGCACCGTCCTCGAGCACGTAGCGCACGCCCGTGACGGGCGCGCCGTACATCGGACCCTTGGCGCACGCCTGCTTGAAGCCCTGCGAGACGCGGACGGACAAACGCACGCGATGCGGTGCAAGCCCAGAGCGGGGTCAGCCTGCCCGAACCACCGAGGAACCGAAGGAAGAAAGCCTGCGCACCTTCTCGATGGCAGGGATGAAGCCCGCCGGGATCGCGCCGGCGATGATCTGCGACTCGAACTCGACGTGGACGGCGCCCTTCTCCGGGTCGACCTCCATCGGCTCGATGTAGCCCTTGACGCGGGCGAACTGGCCCGACCCGCCCGTCTGCTTCTTGTGCGTGAAGTCGAACGGCGCGCGCTGGGTGACGGTCTCGCGGAACGCGACGCGCGGCCGGCCGGTCGTGCACGCGACGTTGTACTCGCGCCGGAGCCGCTCGACGTAGATCTCGAGGTGGAGCTCGCCCATGCCCGAGATGATGGTCTGCCAACGGCCCGCGATCCGTCAGCCTGAGGCACCGCGGCTACCGGGAGCGCGAGCGCGGAGAGCGGGAGGACGGGGGGAAACGCACCTCGGACGACTCCTTGTCGACGTGCACGCGGAACGTCGGGTCCTCACGCGTGAACTTGCTGAGCGCCTTGGAGAACTGGGGCGAGTCCTTACCGGTCGGCGTCAGGGCGAGCGAGACGACGGGCTCCGGCACGAACATGGACGTCTGCATACGGTAGCGGACGCGTCAGCATAGGCAGAAAGGAGGGGAAGGGGGGAGGGGAGAGAGACCGAAGAAGGGAGGAAGAAGGACGGGACGGACCATCGAGTACGACGTCTGGCCGTCGTTGAACGTGTCGCCCGACGAGCAGTCAACGCCGAACATGGCGCAGATCTCGCCCGAGCCGACGCTGTCGACCTCCTGCTCGGCACGGGGGTCGTCGTCAGCGGGCGTCGACGGATCGTCGGGCGAGGAACGGGGTTGGAAGGGGGCGGCGCGCGCACCTCCATGTCGGCCGAGTGCATGCGCACCAGCCGCGGGACCTTGATCTTCTTGCCCGTGCGCGCGTTGAACAGCGTCATGCCGCGCCTGAGCGTGCCCTGGTAGATGCGCATGTACGTCAACTGGCCGAAGCGGCCCTCCTCGAGCTTGAACGCGAGCCCGACGAGCGGCGCGTTGGCGGCGGGGACGAGCGGCACCGGCGGCGCGCGCTCGGGCAGCGTCGTGTCGAGCGCCTGGTTGGCGATCTCGGACGGGTCGGGCAGGTACGCGATCACGCCGTCGAGCATCGCCTGCACGCCCGTGTTGGCGAGCGCCGAGCCGAGGAACACGGGCGTGAAGGCGTTGGCGATCGTCGCCCGCCGGATCGCGGCGGCGATGTCGGACGCGGCGATCGGCTGCTCGTCGAGGAACAGGTCCGACAGCGTCTCGTCGACCTCGGCGAGGTGCTCGATCAGCTCGGCCCGCTTCTCCTGCGCGAGCGGGAGCACGTCGGCCGGGATCTCGTCCGTCACGCGCACGTCGACGCTGCAGCGACGGCGTGGGGCATCAGCGCAAGGCTCCTTTCCTGCGCGGAAGACACCACGTGGAAGGACGCACCCCTTGGGCCCCTCGTTGTAGATCGCCTTCATCCTGAGCAGGTCGACGACGCCCTTGAGCCCGCCCTCCTCCCCGATCGGCACCTGCACCGCCGCCGCGGGCTTGCGCAGCTTGTTGCGGATCTGGTCGATGACCTTCCACGGGTTGGCGCCCTGGCGGTCCATCTTGTTGATGAACGAGATGCGCGGGACCGAGTAGCGCTTCATCTGCCGGTCGACCGTGATCGTCTGCGACTGGACGCCCGAGACGGCACAGAGGACCAGGACGGCGCCGTCGAGGACGCGGAGCGCGCGCTCGACCTCGATCGTGAAGTCAACGTGACCTGCGGACAGAGCCATGAGCAGGAGGAGGTCAGCCGACGGCACAGCGAAGAGCGGTTCTCCTGCCGTGCGAGGAAAGGACGACCGAGACTGCCGCCCTGGACGTGTCCTCCACAGTCCCACCCGCCGCCTGAACCCCCTTCCCTCCCGCCCCCTACCCACATCCCTCCCTCCCGCGCTCCGCCTCAGAAAAGGCGCCAACTCACCGGGCGTGTCGATGATGTTGATGTTGAAGCTCTCGCGCGTGTCGGCCTCGGGCCCATCGGTCGCGACCCACTCGGGCGGGACGGCGTCCCAGTCGCAGAAGGTCGCGGCCGACTGGATCGTGATGCCCTTCTCGCGCTCGAGCTCCATCGAGTCCATCTTGGCGCCGACGCCGTCGCGGCCGCGGACCTAGGGATCGAGAAAGGGGAGGGAGGGGGGAGAAAGTGGGTGGGTGCAGGGAGGGTCCGGTGAAAGGAGGGGAGCAGCGCGAGCAGATGCGGCCGGAAGGCGATGACGAGCAGCAGGAGGAGCGCGAGCGGGAAAGCAACAGCAAGCATCACGCCGTCAGCCTTCGTCCTCCCTTGCGCGACGAGACCGGCAGCGTGGCAAAGGAAGCAAGTGAGCGAGCGGGGACGCACCTCGTGGATCGCCGACACGCGACCGGTGTAGAAGAGCACGCGCTCGGTCAGGGTCGTCTTGCCCGAGTCGATGTGAGCCGAGCTGCAGTCACGGAGAGAGGAGGGAGAGGCGGTCAGGCGGTGCGCTGGGCGGGACCGGAAGCAGGTCGCGAGAAGGAGGCGGTGGGATGGGCCGGGCGCGTGCAGTAGCAAGTAGCTGGGTTGCGGCGGCAAGTCAAGCAACCAGTGCGGCTTGACCGAGCCCCCCCTGCCGCCAGCCTGCGTCCGGCGAGAGAGCAAGCGCCGGCGCATGCGCGAACGCCAACGTAGAGGGAGAAGGGAGCAGGAACCCTGAGCGAAAGAAGAGGGAGAGGCGGGAGCTTACACGCCGATGTTGCGCTGGCGCTTGGCAAACTGCACGTCGTCGGCGTCCATGACAGGCAGCACGCGCTCGGGCCAGACGTCGTCGAGCTGGTCGCCATCGGGCTTGACGGCGGCTGCGGCGGAGGAGGAGGCGTAGGCGCGGCGGGCGGGGGCGGGGGCGGGTGGGAGGGGGGCGGAGAGAGGGCGGCTGCGGCGGAGGGCGGCGGCAGGGGAGCAGAGGACGGCGGGCGAGCGGCGGAGGGCCGGGCGGAGGGCGGCGGCGAGCCGGAGCGACATGGCGAGGCGGGGCGGCGGCGACAGAAGGGGGGGGCGGCTGAGAGAGAGAGCGAGAGAGAGCGCGCGGAGTTGTCGGTTCGAAACCCCCGACCGCCGGGGGTCCGACGATGCAGACGGCCAGGGCACAAGGCGATGCAGATGGACAGTGTCGGTGGGGACGCGCGGGCCGGTCGTCGCTGAAAGGGGCGGCGGCCACTTATGAGTCGCTTAATGCTCCCGTCGGACGACTCTCTCTCTCTCACACTCCCCCCCCCCCCCCCTCCGCCTCGCATGCTTCCCCTGCTGCTCGCCCTCCTCCCCCTCGCCGCCGTCGCCCACCCCGCCTCCCACACCGCCAGCTCCCGCAAGACCCTCAACTTCCACCCCCACCCCCACCGCAGCGCCCGCTTCCACACCGCCCCCGCCCCGCCGCCGCCCGCCGTCGCCCGCCGCCTCGCCGACGGAGCGCAGCCCGACGCCGACGGCAGGCTCCGCCTCGTCCAGGGCGTGCTCGATGGCGTCCACGGCCACGACTGGTACATCAGGGACGACGTGAGTCGGCCCTCCCTCCCTCCCTCCCTCCCTCCTATCCGTCGGGCTGCTTCCCGCCCGACGCCCCGAGATGGCGCACGATAAGCACGCCCGAAGCGGCTGGCTCGCACGACATCCCGTCCCCATCTCCTCACGCACCCTCGCTCCCTCAATCGCTGCCGCAGCCTTACTCTCGCTCGGCTCAGAGCTCGCGGGGAGAAGGGAAGGGGGGGGGGGAAGGCCTCGCTTGATGCTGCCGCATCGGGCTGAGGCTTTAGCCTTCCGGCCTGCGGCCGCCTTCCTTCATGATGGTCGCGCGTCCGCTCGCTCGCCTGCCTCCTTCCGCTTCCGGTCGAGACTCAAGCTGACCTTGCCAACCATCCATGTTTCTGCTTCCTCTCCTTTGCCACCCGTGCTGCATCACGTCGTCATTGCCATCTCCTGCCTTTCTGCTCTCCCGCCCCGCGCGCAGTCCTACACCGACACCCGCACCGGCGTGACGCACGTCTACGTCCGCCAGCTGCTCGACGGGCTCGAGGTTGTCGACGGCGACGCCAACCTCAACTTTGACCGCGCGGGCGGGCTGCTGTCCTCGGGCAACACTGTGCGTCCTCCCCCTCCCTTTCCCCTTTGACCCGATCGAGACTGATAAGCCATCGCTGCGTCGTTCTCAGTTCTTCACCGGCGACAAGCCCTCCCTCGCCTCCTTCTCCGCCGCCGCCGCCGCCGCCGCCGCCGCGCCGCCGTCGGCCGACGTCTACTCACCGCACTGCGCGTCGCTGCTCGCGCGGCTCAAGGCGTCGTCCGCGCACTTCCGCGGCCTGCTCGCCGAGCTGTCCGAAGGCGACGCGGCGGCGCACCTGCTCGCATTCGGCCACGCGGGGCAGGTCGCGTTTGGCCTTGAGGAGGGCGAGGGCGCGTCGCACGGCCCCGAGGGGGCGGCGGCGGAGGAGGAGGAGGACGGCGAGCTCGAGAAGATCTCGCAGGAGGTCAAGGAGCTCCGGCACCTCTACACCGCCATGTGCCCCTCCGCCTCCGCCGCCGCCACCTCCTCCGGCGAGACCATCTCCTTCGCCGGCCAGCTGGAAGGCCTGACCCACGGGCTCGAGCAGGGCGCCGCGCCCGCGCTCCTCTCGTTCCTGGCGCTCGTCCACCCGGACCCGGCCGTCGCGCACGCGCTCCGCACCGACCCGCACGCCGCGCTCGGCCAGGTGCAGAGCACGTTCGAGGCGCGCCTGCATGCCGGCGCCGGGCGGGAGGAGCAGCTCGAGCGGCTGACGGGCGCGCCGGGCGTCGTCGGCGACCGGGGGGCCGAGGCGCGGCTCGGTTGGGTGCAGACGGAGGACGGCGTGCGGCTCGTCTGGCGCCTCGAGGTCGAGATGGCCGACAACTGGTACGAGGGCGCCGTCGACGTCGCGACCGGCCGCGTGCTGTCCGCGATCGACTGGGCGCGCGACGCGCCCGCCCCGCCGCCGCGCCGCAAGGGCAAGGACGGCAAGCACGACCGCACCGGAGGCGAGCTCAAGCCGGCGTACAACGTCTGGCCGTTCGGCACCAACGACCCGTCCGTCGGCAACCGGTCCGTCCTGCACGTGCCGCACGACACGATCGCCTCCCCCGCCGGCTGGCACGCGATCCCGCTCTCGACCTCGCCGTTCCTCGCCACCACGCCCGGCGTGACGGTCGACGCCGGGTGGGTCAACACGACGACGACGCTCGGCAACAACGTGTTTGCGCACGAGAACTGGGAGGGCGCGTCCAACTGGGTCGCCAACTACCGCCCGCTCGCCGCGGCTAACGGCTCGTTCGACTTCCCGTACGGCGAGGAGGAGGGCCTGAGGCCCAAGGAGTACATCGACCTCGCCGTGACCGAGCTTTTCTACACGTGCAACATGGTGCGTCCCTCGGTCTTCCCTCGCTACGCACACGCGCCCTGTTGGCTGAATATCCTGCACCTCGTCCGCACACGCGCGTGCGCGTGCGCGCAGTTCCATGATCTGACCTACAGGCTCGGCTTCGACGAGCCCGCCGGCAACTTCCAGGAGGCCAACTTTGGCCGCGGCGGCAAGGGCGGCGACGCCGTCATCGCCAACGCGCAGGACGGGAGCGGCACCAACAACGCCAACTTTGCGACGCCGCCCGACGGCCAGCACGGAAGGATGCGGATGTACGTCTGGGACACGGCGACGCCCTACCGCGACGGCGACCTCGAGGGTGCGTTTCATCCAGTCGTCTCCTTTGCCTGGGTGTCGGTGAGCGAGCCGCTGATCGTCGCTTTGAGGGCCCGCGCGGCAGCCGGCATCGTCGTGCACGAGTACGCACACGGCCTCTCGACCCGCCTCACCGGCGGACCTGCCAACTCGGGCTGCCTTGGCTGGGGCGAAGCAGGGGGCATGGGAGAGGCATGGGGGGACTGTAAGTTCTACCTCCTGCTCGAGCGTCCTGCGGTCAGCCTGATCACGAGCTTTTGCGAAACCCCCCTTGCAGTCCTCGCCACCCAGATCCGCAAGACCTCGGTCGGCAGCAAGGACCTCGACTACCCCATGGGCGCGTGGGCCGCCAACAGGCCCGGGGGCATTCGCAACTACCCCTACTCGACCAACAAGACGGTGAACCCGAGCACGTACAAGACGCTCGACAGGCCCGGTTGTGCGTCCGCCTTCCTCCTCGCTCGCGTTCTTTTTTTTCCTCCCCCCTCCCTCACTCCGTTCGCCCCGTCACTGACTTTGCACCCCTCTCGCGGCGCTCTCAGACTTCGGCGTGCACGCCATTGGCGAGGTCTGGGCCGAGATGCTGCATGTGATGACTGAGCGCCTGATCGAGCAGCACGGCTTCTCGTCGACCCTCTTCCCCCCCACCAACACCTCCGCCCCGAACGACTACTACGTCAACGTCGCAGAGTACGACGACCAGGGTCTGCTTGCGAGGCCGCTCGTGCCGCGGCACGGGAACACACTGGCCGTGCAGCTCGTGATCAACGGGATGAAGCTCCAGCCGTGCCGTCCTTCGTGCGTGCTCTTTTCCCTCTCTTCCCCCCTTCCCCCGCTCACCTGCGCACGCTGACCCTTCTCTCCGGACCTGCACCGGCGGCCACCAGGTTCTTCGACGCCCGCGACGCCATCGTCCAGGCCGACCAGCTCCTGACCGGCGGGGCCAACGCGTGCACCCTCTGGGGCGCGTTCGCCGATCACGGGCTCGGCCCCGCCGCCGCGCTCCGGGGTGCGACGCCGTGGGGCGGCGGGGTGCGGGTCGAGGACTTTGCGCTGCCCAAGGGGGTCTGCAAGGGCGGGAAGGGCAAGCAGGCCGCGTGAAGGACGGCGGGGTGGGGAAGGCTGGTACTTTTTTTTGCTCCGCCCCCTTGGCTTAGAGGTAGAGCGGACTGGTCTATCGACACATTCTTCTCAAACTTTTGATACTTCACGCTCCTTTCCTTAGCCGCCTTTCCTTTCATCCTCACCCTCTTCATGTACAGCGCCCTCGAGACATACCTTGCGGGCGGTCCCCTTATCCACAAGTTGTAACCGCGCCTCCTCCCTCATTCCAGCATCGACATCCCTTTTCTTCTGCTCTCTGCGCCCCCCTCCCTCTCGCTTTGATCCTCAACTTTCGACTGCTTTCGCGCCCTGACTCTGCACCTCTCTCTGACGATGACTCTCGCTTCGACGCCTGTCGGTGCATCTTTGCAGTTGCAAGGTCATCGTGCATCCCCTTCCGCGCGCTCCCTTACGCCCATCGGCCAACGACCTGCCCGACAGCCCTCGCGGCCCTGCCCTCCTCGAGCCGGGCCGCGAACGACAGGCACTCCCTCACGCGGTCTTCCCGCCCGCCCTGCGCCTCGCACACCTTGGCCAGGAAGTACCACGCCTCGCTGCAGTCCCAGCCGGCGCCCTGGGTGAGCGTGTTGAGCAGCCCGTGCGCGAGGTCGACGTTGGCCGCCGGCGGGGTGACGAGGTACAGCCGGGCGAGGTGGACGGTCGACGGCTGGTGGCGCGGGTCGAAGACGAGCCCTTTGAGGAAGGCGGACGTCGCGAGCTCGGGCTGGCCGAGCAGGTCGTGGTACAATCCGAGCTGGCGACCGAGAGGGGAAGCGTGCCGCCCCAAAGTCAGCGAACGCCAAGGCAGCAAGCGGGCGGCGAGGGGACGACGAGCGCACCTGTACCCAGACCTCGGGGTTCGTCTGATCGAGCACCTCCGCCTCCTGCACCGCCCCGAGCGCCTGCTCCATCTCCCCCTGCCGGCGGAACGTCGCCGCGCTCATGAGCCACAACGAGCTGAGCAGCCGCGCCTCGCGGGGCGTGCGCTTGCCTGCGCCCTGCGCGGGCGCGGCGGGCGGCGGCGGCGCGGCAGGGGACGAGGCGACGTCGTACGCGGACTGCGGGGGCGTGGAACGTTGCTGCGAGCGCAGGTGGATCGACGACGCGTTGGAAAAACTGCGCAGGCTGGCGTTGCTCGTGTTCTTCGAGCCTGCTCGTAGCGTAGCGGAATCAAGGCCGGCGTGCGGCGTCAGTTGGCGACGCGAGTGTCAAGACAGCGTCCTCAGCGGACGACGCACCCGCTGGATGACGCAGACTCGTCAGCTTGCTGAGCGACGCCGACCGTCCGAGTCCGCCGCCGCCGTGCCGTTTCGACGTGCTGTGCGGCGCGAGATGGCGCGGCAGGAAGCGCGGCTTGCGATCCGAGCGTGCGACCGAGCTGGACGACGACGGCGAGACGGTGCCGGACGGGACCGGTGTTGGGCTCTCGACGGCGAGGTTGAAGGAGGCGTCGCTTGGACTGGCGTTGGGCGTCGGCGGGTTGACTGCGCGCCGATGAGAGGGGTCAGTACGGCAAAGGGACGATGTGTATCGACGAGGACGCACTGGTTACGACCGCGAACTTGCGCTCGAGAGACTCGCGGTCATCAATCGTGCTACCGTTGGTCGTCGCCGAGCTGGGCCCCTTCCCAACTCCAAGCCTGCTCTGCTGCTGAGCGACTTCCGAGCGAGCGCCATCGTCGAGCGCCGACTTGGCCTTGGAAAGGTCGAGCGGCGCTGGCTTCTCCTTGCCTCCACTGACGACGATCGCAGGATTCGACGCGTCGTCGATGGCGGCGGCGGCATGTTGCAGCGAGCCCGCGCCGTCCGAAGAAGGCGCGGCGGATGGCTGCCGGCCGCAGCGCTCCGAGAAGAAGGCAAAGTTGGCTTGCTGGAGCTCGAGCGCGTCGTCCGGCCCGTCGAGGCGCTCGACGATGAGCGCGTGTGTCATGCGCAGCTGGAGGAACGCCTCGAGTTGAGCGAAGGGCGTCGGCTTGAGGAAGATGTCGGCCGGCAAGAGCGGTGCGAGGGTGTGCGAGTGCGGCAGGCGGCCGTCAATCATGATGGGCACCTCGGAGGACGCGGTTGATGGCAGCGCAGTCGCCGGCTGCTTCTCCGATACGCCAAAGTTACGCCCCGGCGCAAGCTCGCTGAGCTCATCGAGCGCCACGTCCTCCTCCCAAGCATCGAGCCCAACCTCAACCACCTCGCCAGCCTCGCTCCACTTGCCCTTCGCCGTGAGGATAAGCGCGAGCAGGTGCCAGCCCTCGACCATGCTCGGGTCGAGCTCGAGCGCCGACTGGATGCTGACGATCGACTCGTCTACTTGGCGACAGACGATCTGTGCGTGTGCAAGGGCGTAGAAGGTGCGGGCCGAGGAAGGAAGGAGGTGTGTCGCTCCGATCAGGTGCTTGAGAGCATCCTCCTGCAGCTTGGGCCTTGTAGCCGGGCTCGGCAGTCGCTCCATCTGCTCGAGAAGGACCGACCCGCGCTCGCGTTCCAATACGCCCTCGAGCTCGAGTCGCAGCACCGGGTCGGCGAGTGAGCCGTCCTTCGACTCAGACAGGACTTCCTCAGCCTGGTGGAGATGCTCGAGCGCCTCCTTCGGGTCCGCACAATCCCGCGCCGTCATCCGCGCGCCGAACAGCAGCGCCTCAACGAACGTGCGGTCGTCGTCGCCCTCCTCCGCGAGTTTGGTCAGGTCGTCGTCCTCGCCCTTGTCCTCGGCACCTGGCGTCTGGGGTGCAGGCGTCGCGGGCGTCGACGCCTCGTGCGCGATCGACGTGTCGCCTCGCGCCGTCTCGCGCGCCTTCGACACGAGCTGGACGTAGAGTTTGAACGTCCGGCGGGCATCGCCTGAGTTCTCCGGGCTGAGCGCGAGCAGGACGCGGGTGAGGTGGCGCAGAGTGGGTTGCGAGGCGAACGTTTGCGTTGTCGTCCACCAGAGCATCTGCTTCGCGCCAGGGACATACGTCAGGTTTGTTCGTTGAGAAGAGAAAGGACCATCGCACCTTGGAGAGGATCAGACCCAGCTCTCGAGGCTCGCTTGCCGCGCGCCAGATGCCGACGCACGCCTCGGCCCACTCCTCCAAGTCTGCTCGTGTTTCACCTGCGTTCGGGAACGCCCTACCCTCGCCCTTGAGCACCTCGAACCCGCGACGTACGACGTTGAGTGCCTCCGCCTTCCAGCCTTGCTGCTGCGAAACGGCGAGCGTCTTGAGGTACAGCAGCCGGAGGGTGAGCCTCCGTTGCGGGCGGAACACAGGCGGGTAGAGCTCCTCAAACGTCGACCAGAGTCGAAGCCAGCGCAGTGTGTCCGAGTGCGACGCGGGCGATGACGAGGAGGACGAGATGATGCACAGCCGGAAGTAGGCGCGCTCGGCCCAGCGGTGCAGCTCGCGCAGGCGGCCGAAGGCGCTTGAGCTCACAGACTTGGCCGATGGGAGCGACAGATTTGGAGAGGCCTCGAAGATCTTGACGGCGAGACCGTAGACCTCGAGCGCCGAGTCGATTTGCGGCGGGGAGGAAAGCTCGTAGCAAGTGCCAAGAAGGACGAGGGCGCGGACGCGCTGGACCCATGCTGCGCCGAGTGCTGTGGCTGCTGGTGGCGATGAGGGTGTCGTAGAGAGCAGTGCAAGGGCAGGGGAGATCTGTCCGAGCGCAACATGGTACTGCGCGAGGAGGACTGTCGCCGTCTGATGGACAGCAGGCGCGGCGCAGCGCATCAGCGAAGCGACCCTGCGGCCTCGCCAAAGGGAGAAACAACGCACCGCCTTGTCCTCCTCATGCTTTGTGCGCTCCCTCAGCGCGCGAACCTCCTCCAAACCAGCCTCAACACGCGACCGCGCATCGCCCCCAACCTCGAGCCGTGCCCATTCGCGACCCTCCGCGTTAAGCGCGACCTGCCTCGCTAGCTCGAGCGGCTCGTCCCCATCGAGCTCTGAGACAAAGGCCAGCGAGCCCTCAGAGGTAGCTATTGGCCGACTGCGATGGAGGCGAGTGTGATGTGGGGCCGTGCGCGTCGAGGGCAGAGGGGTTGACGGGGCTGAGAGGAGGAGTGAGAGCGTGAGGAGATGCGAAGCGAGATCGCCCGCTGAAGCGTGAGCAAGCACAGCGTCAACATTGTCTGCCGCAGTCCACAGCGAGGCTGCCTATTCCCCTCTCGCTTGATTGAACCAGGTCAGATATGGGAAGGAGCAGTGCTGACTGCAGGTTCTTTGTCTCTAGCGTTGAGGGCAGCTCGAGAGCGAGACAACCCGCAGCCCCTCGACCTCGTCCGTCCATCTTGCCTCCCCGCTACACCCCGCGCCCGTCTTCGAGGGTCAGACGTACCTATGCTGTCCCCCGTGTGTTTTGAAAGCTTGCGCTGGAGCTCGGCCCAGCTGATAGGCTCCCCCTTGACGCTCGTGGACGGCGTTGCGTCCGCCCATGCGCCTGCGGTCAGGGCGTCCGAGAGCGCGAGCCGGTAGTGCGCCGCCTTCGGGTTGGTGGACGAGGTTGGCATCCGATTCAGCGGCCGCTTCCGACAAGACGAACGCTGCAGGGAGCCTGTCTAGTCTTGCCAGGCCAGTCGAAGGGCGATGGATGGAGGACAAGGCGAGCTGACCAGCGGTCTACGGCTTGGGTCGCCTTCGTTCCCACGTCAACAACACACGACTCATCTGCCCAGCACTCCTGCAAGAGGCTCACACTTGGCTCACAAAACAAAGAGACTTGCTGAGACGTCCATCAATTGGCATGCGGGTAGCGGCATCGTCCAGGAGAGGTGGCCGTCATGTTTTCTCGACAAAAGTGGCGAGCGCGTTGGTTGCGCAAAGGAAGGACCTCGCATCCAAAGCGCGTTGCAGGGCGAACAGAGGATGGTGAGCATGGATACAACTTGACAGAAGGCGCGGACTCGGGGGGCGCATGACCCTTCTACTCCTTCTGCAGGGCCCAGCGTGCATACTTGAAGAACGCCGAGTTGAGGCACGGCCGGCCTTCGGCGCCTTGAGCGAACAGGCCGAACTGGGTGCCGGTGAACAGCGGCAAGAGCACAGTGGCAGCCAGCGAGCCGGCGAGGGTGAAGTCGGCCGCGCCGGGCGCCTTGAAAAAGAAGTCGTATCGCTTGGTGCGCGCCTTGATGAGGAGGGTGACAGTGTTGACGCCGGGAGCGAGGGAGAACGAAGCCTTGTCCTGCGAGTTGCGGCGAAAGCAACGAATCAGATATAGATGGAGAGGAAGTAAGTTGAAGTAAGAGACGCACGACGGGCTTCTCGTCATCGTCGTTGCCCCTCGCACAGGTGCGAAAGACGACCTCGTTGACCTTTTCGTCCCCGGCCGAGCGCCGGAGCAACAGCGCGCCGTACGCCTCCTTGGCGACCCACGCGACCGTGCCGGCTTCCTCGCCGACCTTGCGAGGGTCGAACTCGACCTCGGTGGACCAGTCGACATTGAAGTCCGGCTGCTTGCGCACGAGCATCGCGGGGGACTCGTCGATGTCAAGGGCTGCAAGGAGGATGGCCAAGAGAGGCCGCTCAGCGCCGAGCAAGATGAAGACACTTAGGGTATCACGCACTGTAGCCCGAGCCGCGGATGGCAAGCGAGCCGGGCCGCTCGAGGAGGTCGTAACATTTGCGCAAGGGGGTGCGGAGGGAATACCAGCCAAGCTCGAGGTCTGCGCCGCGTGCACGGGGAGAGTCAGCAAGAGTGGTCGATTCAGAAGCGAGAAAGCAGGACAGCGCACCCTTGCCGCTGAAGTCGGCAATCCAAGACTGCTGCTCCTCCTTGTACGTCAAGCCCGTCGCCTGACCGACGAGCTCAGTCGGCTTGCCGCCGTTGACGACGGGCCAGCCATCGACCCACTCGACCGGGGCGATGAACGACTGCCGTCCGAGCTGCGACGTCATATACTCGACAGTCTTGCCCGTTCCACGCGGCTGAACAGGCCGTACGCCGAGAAAGACGGCCCACCATTGGCCGTCGGCGCCCTGGATGAGGTCGGCATGGCCGGTGTTGCGGATATCGGGGTGCATGTCGTTAAAAATGATCGGGTTGACGCCCGCGGGCGGCGCCTCGTACGGGCCGAGGGGCATCTGGCTGCGGTAGACGCCCTCGCGGTGACCTTCATGCGTGCCGCCCTCGGCCGAGAAGAGATAGTACCAGCCGTCCTTCTTGAGGATGTGGCAGCCCTCGGCGACTCCGTGCTCGGAACGCAGGGCGACGACGGGCTCGGTCAGGCTGCGCCCGGTCTTGATGTCGATCTCGTTGGAGAACGAGGCGATCAGGATGTTCTTGAAGCCCTCGGGTCCGAGCTCGAAGCGCGTCGTGGTGAGGTAGACGCGGTCGTCATCGTCGAAGAAAAGCTGGCAGCGAAGAAAGAGCGACAGTCAACTCTGCGCGCAGCAACACACAGGGAAAACGCACATCCTGGTCGAAGCCCTGCTCCTCAAAGTACGTCGCGTCGCTCCAGGCTGCGTCGTCGAAGATGTTGTCCGTCGAGACGACGAAGCCCGTCGGTGGTACGTACTGCTCGCGCGAGCCCTGCATGAGAAGTGACAGTCAGCAGGGCCGCCTGACGTAAAGAGAGCAACCAGAACGCACGCCGACAATGGTGAGCCGGTAGAAGCACGTGTTGACCATGAAGAAGCGGCCCTTGTGGTAGCGCAGCGTCGGCGCCCAGAGGCCACTGTCGGCCTCGTTCGTGCGCATGCCGACGCCCTGCGAGCGCCGGTTGAGCGCGTGCCCGATGAGCTTCCAAGCGACGAGGTCGGTCGAGTGCCAGATAGGGATCCCGGGGAAGAATTCGAAGGTGCTCGTCGCGCAGAAGTAGCCCTTGCCCTCAACGTAGACCAGGGAAGGGTCTGGGTTGTAGCCTTGGAGGAAGGGGTTGCGGTAGGTGTTGCTGGTGGTAGGCATGACGAGAATGTGAAGGAGGTGCGACCTGCAGTTGTCGAGTCCGGGGAGGGAAGATCGCTTTCCCTCAGGCCTTTTATGCAGTCGGTGTATAGGCTGTTGCCGAAGGAACTCGGTCCCGCCATGCAAGAGACGGTCAGCTGGCCGCATGGCAGTTCAGCGCGAAGCCACCCCTTCTGGTGATGAGACCGGGAGTGAAGGGGTGTAAGCACGCTCTGGCGAGGCTCTGTGGCCCTCAGACTAGAGCAGAGGCCCTGTAGTGAGCAGGAAGATGACGGGGCTGAACGTTGACGCGGGAGGGAGGAGGAAACTCGCGGAGGTTGCTCGGAGGAAGGCAGTCGAGCGCGTGCGCCGCCCGCTAGCCGGTGCGAGTAGCCTGCCGAGCCTTGTAAGTAGGCTTGCTAACACCGAGGACTGTTGTCTGTGTTGAATGAGCACGGAGGGGGACGTAAGCGTTGCTGGCTGTTGGGAGGGGCCGACCAGGTTGAAGCAGCGGGAGGAAGCTCTGGCTCATCGCGACGAGCTCCGGGTTCGTCTACGGCCTGCGGGATCACAACCGCAACCAGATGCACTCAACGACGACGCAAGATTGCAAGCAGCGAAGGACGTTCCTGCTGGTGACGCCCGTGGAGGGCATCTATCCGCCAAGGGCCGCTTGCGCTCGCAAGGAGCATGGTACGTCGTTTCGCTTCGCCTCCGTTCCCACCCCTGCCATCCCACTCATCCCTCGCTTGCGCCCCCCCCCCCCTTCCGCCTCTTCAGCCTGCCCTTCCACCTGTGCCTCAACGGAGCAGATCCTCCGCGTCCCTTGGTGCATGGGCCCCCTTTGTGGCGCTCGCCCAAGCTTGATGAGCACCGTTAGACGACGGCGAGGGACGATGCGACCCGCCGCCTGCCTGCGCTCGAGTTAAAGAACACCGTACAACTACATGTCCGCACAGCTGCTCAACTAAGCAACACCCGCACGCCCATCGCAATGCATGCGAGCGAAACGTATGGCGACAATCGGTCCCCTGCAACGGCGCGCGACGCAAGTCAGCTTGAGCGCGCAGCGGGCTGTGAGATCGAGCTCGCCAGCGAGCGCAGGGGCGGAACACACCGATTCTCGAGCACTTCCAGAACAGCCCGGCAAAGCCCTCCTTGTTGCGGTCGACGAGTCCTGGTGCGGTCGACCGAATGAAGGTACACGTGCAGATGAAGAGAAGCACGCAGAGCAGGAGCGACGAGAAGTTGAGTAGGGCAGTCTGCCGAACGACGATGGAAGACAAGCCAGGATTCAGCACGCGCGTATCGTAGCAGATCAAAGCAGGCATACGCACCATGATCAGAGCGCAACGAGTCGAGGTTCAGCCTCTGCTGATGCTGCTGCGGTGCGAAGACGGGTTCGGAGAGACGGCGAGGGGTTCCAAAGGCGGCTGATGTCCTTGCTCGAGCTACAGGAGATTCTCGTGGTCAACTCGTCGCCCAGGACGGCCTTCCCGGACAAGCTGCAGACGTCAGACGCACTGCTTGTGTCCGTCGATGAGTTGCTTGGTGGCCGTTAGTGATGCCCGCCGCTCATCCCTTTCGTCCCGGTCGTCGTCTTCCTGGACCACGCACAACGACCGGCGCTTCCACCCAACAGCATTGACAAGCTACTAAGTGACGCCTTGGAACGGCACAGAGGAAGACGCCCACCTCAGCTCCGCTTCCCGACGAACTTCCGCTCAAGGCTATGGCCGCACCGCGCTCGGGCAGCTCGCTCGTGTCCATCCTCCCGCCGGCGCCGCACGAGCCCGTCCAGAACAACTCCATCGTCCTCCGCCTATCTGAGCAGAGCCTCGACGCTCTTAGGAAGCTTGTCCGCTCGGGCTTGCTTGACAAGTCCGGTGCTGGGACGGGCGTTGAGCTCGAGATCGCCGAGGGAGGAGCGTCCGTGCGTCCATTGCCGCCTGCGCTTCCCCTTTCCTCTTGTTCTTTGTCGCCCGACCTGGTCGCAAGACAGCTCGCTTACATCCTCCTTTTGTCGGGACTTCTCGAGTAGACACTACACGTCCCGGGCACACAGCAACCCTTCCCACTATCGTCGAGCTCGCTCTCGCCGCCGCTCGAGGTCCTCTCGCACCGCGCACACCTCGCGTCGGCTCCGCTCCATCTCGCCGCCTTCGCCCATACGCGCTACGCCGTCCGCCAAACTGCTGTCTCGCAATCTGCAAAGGAGCGCTTGCGCGAAGGCAAGGAAAAGGAGGAGCGTGAGAAGCGAGGGCGCAAGATCGTTCAGCTCGACGCGGACCCGACGCGGGTCGGCTCGAAGGGCAAGGGCAAAGCCGCGGCCACAGCTTCCACTTCCAAGATCCTCGGCAGCACCATCTCGCGCTCGAACTCGAAATCCGACCTACTGCACCCTCCGCGCGCATCGTCAAGCACCGCTTCGGGCAGCAGGCAGGCGTCGCGCAGTCCAGCGCCACCACTCGCGCGCGACGGCGCGAAGCCGACCGGGACGCCGCTGCGCACTCGCATACTCCAACTGCTCGCCCTCGGCCCGCTTTCGTTCAAGCAAATCGTCACCAAGGTCCGCGCGAACGAGTCAGATGTCAATCAGATCTTGTCAGAGGTGCGCCTTCTCCCTCTCCTTGACGCGAGTGTCTTATCGCTGACTACGCTCACAAACTGCGCCAGGTCGCTCGACCCTCACCCACGTCGAACTTGTACCGCCTTTCGCCGCGATCCTTCCTCCAACTCGAGATCTTCACGTGGAAGCAATACTCGCAATTGGACAAAAACACCGTCATCGCAGCTTGTGAGGCAGCGTTCGACGAGTTGGGCTTGCCGCGCAACGCCGAAGAGCGGCGGATGATCGATCCTGACTGGAAGGGCGGCTCGCCGCTCAAGCAGTCGGTCTCGGCGAGTTCGATCAAGCAACGAGACGCTTCGACAGACTCGAGGGCGTCCGACAAGAAAAAACAGCGGCGGCGAGAAGCTTCACCCCGGCCGGCCGCGCAGCGCACAGACTCGTCGGATGAGAGCGACGACGACGCCGCGTCAACGGCGCGAAAGCGCAAGTCAACGGACGGCCACAGCTCTGCATCGTCGAGCAAGGACAAGCGGCGGCGCACCATCGCGCCGGACGACATGCCATCCGCCGCCTCGCCGGCCGAGTCATCGTCGTCCTTCAAGTCGAAGGTCAAGAGCCGTGAACCGCCCGCTTCATCCGTGACCGCAGCGGCTTCAGCACCCACACCACCCGCATCCATTCCGTCGCATCTCAAGCCTTCAACATCCGACATCGCCTCGTCACGGGCCGGCACGCCCGTGACACATGGCGTTCCTTCGCCCCCCATCATCAAGAAAACCAAGCCTGCATCATCCGCAAAGGCCAAGTCGAAGCGCAATACGACGCCTGAGTTCACGAGTTCGGAAGACGAGCGACCACCCGCGATCAGCAAGCGCAGGGCGGTTGAGCATGACTCGGACGACGGCGGTCGGACGCACGAGACGGGCTCGTCGCACTCGCGCTCGCCTTCGCCGCCGATGCCGCCGCTCGACCTGCCGACATCACGGACGGCTCTACGCGCGCGGTTCAAGGACCTCTGGGCGCAGTACGCCGCACTCAACATCCTGCTCGAGCGCGAGCGGAAAGAGAGCGAGGACCTTGTCGCAGGGCGCAGGACGACGGGCGCCGCTGCGGACAGGCCGTGGGAGGAGATCAAGCGTGACGCGCGCCGACGGAACGAGCTGCACCGCGAGCTCGAGGAGATCAAGCGCAGGCTGAGATGAGATGCCGACCTACTCTGTGCTGTCCAGTCGTGCAAGCTTGGAGCGACGAGCAGACGAGTCGTGTGCCGTTGACGCAGAAACAAAGCACGGCGACCATCGATATGATGTGCAAGCCCACCGCGGATCGCGTTCAGCAGCTGTCGAACTTGAATATATCGCTCAGTGCCGAGGTTCCTGCTGGCCGACGCTGCTGCCCGGGCCATTCGAAACTCGACCACCGAGACTCACCCGCTTTGACAGTGCAAATTAGCCAAAACCATTGCTGAGAGCATGGTCATCGTTCGGAAGACCAGGGTCAAGATCTAAATTTATGTGATCGAAAGGCAGCGCAGGCAACAAAAGCGGGTGTAATAGTACAACGGGATCGAGGAAGGGATTAGGGACGGAAGAGATGACTACATCGGGTGGCGGACGGTCGCCGTTGAAGCAAAGGACGGTGGCTAGACACGAGCGATGGACTCGAGGTGCTCGACCTCGACGCCCTCTTTGGACTTGGAGTCGGGCGACAAGCCGCGCGCGGTCGAGTCGGCGACGGCGTTGTGGCCGGCGACCTTCTCCATCGCCTCCTCTCCGTCAAAGAGCGCAGCAGTTTCCTCGAGCGAGCGGTTCTGGTGGGATGTGTAAGGGCGGTGGTCAGTCCTCGTGCATCGGATGGAGGGAGCAGGGCGAACCAGGGAGCGCACCTTGGTCTCCACGCAGTACATCCAGATGTAGATGAACTCAAACGCGATCCAAACCACATAAACTATGTAGTATTTCCAGTTGATGGCTTCCAGGGCAATGGGGTTGACATACTGCGGTGCAGAAAATGATGGAGCGTCAAAAAGGTCCGGTCAAAGGACAGCGAGCAAAGGCAAGACGCACCTGGTTGAAGACCAGGCTTGCAGAGACAGTCAGGTTGAAGACCGAGAGCATCCTCGCGCGAATCTTGAAAGGCGTGACCTCGATCGTGTAGGCGACGATGAGGGGAGAGCTGGAGGAGCAAAGGCGGGGTCAGCCCATGGCGCACTAATGACGAACGACGAAGAACGGCTGGGCATGAACTCACTAGGCGATGTCGTAGAAGCCGTAAAAGAAGAATATGACGACGAGGACGAGGTATCCACCGCCAGTGCTGCCCGTCTCGTGGTTGACAGCTCTGAGAGCGAACAGATGCGACGAGAGTCAGCCGGGGGGGTCGGGGGGGGCAGCGCAAGGGGGATGAAGGGACCCACGAGCCGATCAGCCAGACGACGAACGACACAAACATACCGCCGGTTGAGATGAGGAAGAGCTTGCGCCTGCCGATCTTGTCGCTGTAGAAGGCGGCGACAACGGCCATGATGAGGTTGAAGACCTGACAAGAGAGGGCGACGCCTGGTAAGTCTGAGCCTTCTAATGGAGGCAGGAGGACTGCAACGCACCTGGAGGCCGCCGTTGTAGCCTGTCTGGACGCCCTGGGAGGTGATGCCGATCGAGTTGAGGATGTCGGTGACTAAAGCCGAGAGCGAAGTTGAAGTCAGGTTTCAGCGCCACCTTACTAAAAGTCACCCCAGAAGGAAGGGGAGCGCACGGTAGTAGCTTGCGAGACCGTTGCCCGACAGCTGACTGAACACGGCGAGGGCGCAGATGATACGCAGGCGACGGAGGTTGCCGCGGCCCTGGAAGATGGACAACCACGACGTCTTGTTCTCCTCCTCGAGCTCGATGGCGCGGACGATCTCGCCCATTTCGTACTCGACGACGGGGTGCTCGAGGTCGGTGTTGTCCGTGTGGTACCGGGCGAGGACTGCGCGAGCCTGGTCGACCTTGCCCTTAGAGACGAGAAGGAGAAGGAGAAGGAGGAGCGTGAGAAGCGCGGGCGCAAGGTTGTTCAGCTCGACGTGGATCCAACGCGGGCCGGCTCGAAAGGCAAGGACAAACCCTGGAGACGAGCCAACGGGGCGACTCGGGCACAAACCAGATGAGCGCGACTTGGAGAACGGACGGACACGCCTGGAGGATAGCCGGGATGCGCCATGATAGCGAATTCGAAATTCTAAAGGAACCAAAAGTAGTCCAGGCTGCAATGATGGACCCGGAGTACCACAGGCTACAAAGGGGAAAAGTGCGGAGGTCAGATTTCGCGCAAGAATGAATGTCGAACAAGGCAAAAAGCCCACGCACGAGTTGTAAAGCGAGGTCAAGCTCGCGCGCTGAGTCGGGTAGGCGAGCTCAGAGATGAGGATGGGCGCAGCGTTAGTGGCAAAGGCGAGTCCGAAGCCGATGATGCCTCGAGAGGCGATGAAGACGGCGATGGTATGGCAGGTCGACATCATGGCGACGCCGGCGAGCATGATGAGGGACCCTATCAGCATGCCAGCCCTGCGTCCGAGACGGTCCGTTACGTAGGGGCAAATGGGCTGCGTTGGAGTGCATTTGAGGGTGTCAGTGCGCGTGAGAGGACGGAAGAGAGGTTCAGCAAGCGCACGTAGGCACTGCGCAGGGAAGCAGAGGAGAAGTCAGCGTACCGCCTCAGACATAGGGGCAGTGCGGACCAACGCACACGATTGAGCCAATGTTCTGCACGGCGCTGGAGGAGGAAGGCGAGCTCGGGTCAGGTTGTCGGTTCAGGCGGTCATCTCCGCCGCTTCACAACGCACTTCAGAAGACCCTTCGTCCCGCCTTGGGGGTTGTTGAACTTGTTCTTCCAGTTCTCGAGCGCCTGCATGCCGTTCATCATCGAGCCGTCGTAGCCTGAGAATGTTGAGGTGCGCAAGATCAGCAAGCAGCGTAAAGTCGGTGGTAGCGAGCAAGGGAAGGAAGCACCGTTGGTGGACGAAGTGATGAGAGCGATGAGGAGCAGGAGGTTGATCGACCGGATGCCCTTGTGCTTCCACCACTTGCCGCGGTAGATGTATGGCTCGATCTCATCCTGACCAAGGGTCGTGGCAGGGTCGTATTAGTCGGTGGGAGATCATCCCGAGCCGGGTCCCTGAACGTACTGGGATGCCTCCCGACTGGTTGGCGGCGGCCGAAGGCGACATGGCTGAGGACTTGAAGCCGGCGGAAGGGAAGGGAAGGAGGAAACGCGAGGAGGGCGACTAAGGGGCTGTAGTTCAGCGGCGAGGGGAAGGAAGGTGAGGAAGAGAGGAAGGCATCTCGGACGACGCGATCATAAGCGGTTTCGGGACAGGCCCGGAGCAGCATGCAGCTAGATGTTCTTCCGAAGAAGGTCCAGCGGCTGAGGACCGCGTGTCAGGTCAGGAGGGCCAACATGCCGGTGGGCCAGACCCGGCTCTCTGCAGCTTCTCCCCTTCCAACTCCCTTAGGGGCTCGTCGGACGCGCCAGGTAAGCACTCGTCAGCGGAATACACGCAGACAGCCGGTAGCAACCACGATCACGGCCAGCGACAGCAAGACATCCAGCAGGAAAGCACGAAGGAGATGGCGGCCGCCCATCGTCAGCAGATGGATCCGTGACGCGGTTCTCTCAGCGTTATAACGAGTGAGCCGAACCTCATCAGGCTCTTGGCGCCAGCTGCGGTCGTGCGTGCGATATACACCGACGTCAGCCAGCAGTCTTTGTCCCCAGTGAGCCTGTGGGCGGGCGTGCAGCTGTCGAGGAGGGAGAGGAGGAGAGCCGGTCGTCCGTCGTCAGAAGCTCGCGGTCTGCGCCAAAGTGCTGCGCCTCCCAAAGAGCGACTTGCGCTGGCTCTTGCGGATGCATTTGCGTTTCGGGCTGCGCTGCTGCTGCGGTGAGCTACTGGCGGGCGAAGCGACGGCGACGACGACGACAGCAACCTCGACCGTCGACGCGCAAGATGGACATCGTTCTCCAGGTCCCGCAGTACCTCAAGTCGTTCAGGGTGCGTCCATGTGGTTGCAGGCGCCGAATCGGCCGACAGCAAGGGCCGGGTCAAGGGGGCAGATGGCGCGCGGCGAGCGTGCGCTGCTCGTTGCTGAGACGGTCGACCAGCCGAGTGTCCGTGGAGGAGGACAGGGTGCTCAATCAGCTGGCCGAGTCTTGCTGACCCTGCTCGATGACTGCTCACTGCAGGAGACCAAGCTGTCTGCCCTGCGGCCGGCGAACGAGTGCGTCCCTTCGCTCAGCCCTTAGACCCCTCCCTTCCTTGCACACGCGCGTGTGTCTGACGTTCGACCATCTGGCGCGGCTGCCCAGGTTCTTTGACCACCACCGGCTCAGTCGGCCGGCGGACATGAACGAGGCGACCTCCCGGCTGTCGTACAACACGCGGTATTTCAGCGGTGCGTCTCTCTTGTGGTTGCTTGCTCGCAGGAGGCTGCGCGGTTGCTTACCTTGGAGGCTGCTCTCCACGCCCGGCGCTGCGCAGGCAACTACCTGGTCATCGTCGCCGTCCTCGCCGTCTATGCGCTGTGCGTCCAACCTCGTGCACTGAGGGCAGCAGCGTTTTGCGCTGACGCAGGGACGTTGCCGCAGCCTCACCAACCCGCTGCTGCTCATCGCGCTCGGTCTGCTCATCGGTGGCTTCACCGCCATCAACAGGCTCGCGCCCGAGCCAATGCAAGTCGGCGAGCACGTTGTGACCCAGAAGTCGCTCTACACTGGGTGCGTCGTCCTTCGAGGTCGCTCGCGCAGCGCGAGGCTGATGAGCGCCTGAGCAACAGCCTCTTCATCATCGGCATTCCGCTGCTTTGGTTCTCGGCCCCGCTGTCGACCTTCTTCTGGCTCGTGGGCTCGTCCATGTTCCTCATCTTCTCGTCCGTCCCTTCCTTGCTTCTGCGCGCTTGTCCACAGCCTGACGGATGCCGACAATTGCAGCCACGCGACCCTCATCGAGCCCGGAGTCGAGAGCGAGTACGAGACTGGCGAGCAAGTGTAAACCGACTTTGCAGCGCACTGTACGATCGCCGGTACCGGCCAACACAAGGACGCGCGAGCAGCAGGGGGAGGAGGCGCCCTGCACAAGCTCAAAGATTCGGGTGGGGTGCGCAGCGAAAGGGGGGGGGGGGGGGGGAGAGAGGGCGGAAGAGGACGATGCTGCCTTTGCGCAAGACGGTGATGCATGCAGTATGGGACCTTCGCTGGCCTTGCTCGGAAAGATGGCAGCTGAAGCAGACCTGGCGTTGTACATCTTGGAATCAAGACGGGTTTGGCGTTGCAGCCTGCGGCGCGCCTTCAGTCGCTGGCTTGGGCAGTCTGCAGTAGCAAGAAGGATCAGCCTCGGTCCAAAAGAGAGGTGCGAGAAGTTCTAGGGTGTTTATGAGGAGGGATGAACTTACTCAACAACAAACGTCCGCGGGAACCAGCCCGTGCGCCCGTCCCTCGTCCTGCCCCTCCACCAGTCGCCCTCCCCTCCCCCCTCGCCAGCCCGCTTGAGCTTGTCCAGCACCGCAACGATCTCGCCCTCAGCGAGCCCGAGCTCGAGCGCGTCCTTCGGCTCAAACCGGTACGTCGCGCGCGCGAACGAGAGGTCTTCCGGCGGGACCTCATGCACCGCAGGCTCGCCTGGCAGCCCGTGAGACGGCAGATTACGCGCGAGTGCGGTGATGATCCGCGACATGGCGAAGGGAAGGCCGACGGCTGTGAGGAGGAAGAAGACAAGCGGCTTGACTGAGGGTCGAGGCGCTCGTGCTGGGTGGCCGCGCTGCGCGCGCGTGTTCGGTGAGACGACCTGTGCGAGTGAGGCGTATTCCTCGCCCCAACCACCCGGTCCAGCAATGGCACCCGCCGGCCCTGCAGGACTGCTCACGCGCTTACCGCGCAGGAAGGCGATGATCTCGCGGCCCCAGCGCAGGATGGAGAAGGCGCCGAGGATCTGGCTGAGGAAGAGCTTGACCGAGCCGATCTGGTCGACGACGCTGGCGAGGGCGAAGAACGACGAGTGCGTCGCCATGTAGGTTGACTCGAGCAGTTGCGCGACCGACGAAACCGAGTGGATGACCGACTCCATCAGGTGGAAGGCGGGCGAGGTCGACTCGGCGAGCGTGGAGGAAAAGGTCGGCCCCATGCCCTCCTGCCCAGAAAGGCCGCCGCCCATGCCGTAGCCACCCATCCCGTACCCCCCACCCATCCCGTACCCCCCGCCCATCCCGTACCCTCCGCCCATCCCGTACCCTCCCCCATAGCCTCCGTACCCACCACCATAGCCTCCGTAGCTGCCGCCGCCGAAACGAGAGTAGGATGACAGTCCGCCATATCCTCCGCCGTAGCCGGTGTTGCCGTAAGGGGTCGAGTAGGACGCCGACGCAAGGCCGTTCTGCCGTCCATAAGGGACTTGAGGGCCACACAGACACCCATCTTAAGTCAGCTGGCGAGGCTCAATGCGAGCCATGAAGGGCGGGGGACCCACTAACGGCATCGCTGCTAGAGATCTCGGCTGGCCGGGAGGGGACTGTGGGCCCTACGGCCGTTGCTGTCGCTTCGCCGGCAGCGATCTGGTTTGCTGGGTTCTCCCATGGCTTTGGCGGAGCGACCGCCATCTGTAGAGGTGCGGACGAGGTGTGAGAGGAGAGAAGGAAGATGCGGCTGACGCTCAACCGGCTACGCTGCTCTCACGCGGGGAAGTCAGCAGCCGGTGCAGATGAACTCATCGCTCGCATTGTCACTTGCGACCAAGGAGCGCACGACCAGTCATGAAAGCGTGCATAGCAAAGAGACATGGGTTGTACGTATTGTAAAGTTGCACAGACCTTGTCAGGCGCGCGACGCGGGGCTGCCTCGCGCGTCGAGCGGAAGGGCAGGCTGCGCACGGGTCGAGGGCCGCCTTGCCAAGTGTCTGATCAGATGGTGGACGACGTGAAGTTGGATCCCCAGGCCTGCAAGCTCTGCGAATGAGCGTCGAGCTTCTTGTCCGTCTGCATCCATGCCGCGCAGGAAATGCGGTCAGCGCAATCGAAATGCCCTTGGCGTAGATGGAAACGTAAACCGACCCTCTCGAGGTCGCGTTGGTACGACGCGATGGCGGCCGTGACAGCGTCAAAGCTCTCGGTCGCGCTTATGACGTGGTTGAGGATTTTTTCGTTGAGGGCGGCGAAGCGCTGGGCGAACTCTGCGAAGAGGAGATGACGCTTACAATTCGATCAGCGCCCGCTTTTGCTCAAGACGCGCTGTACGCACCCTCTCCTCCGCCGTGCCAAGCCTTGACGTCGTTGATGTCCAATCTGGACCAGCGCTCGTTTGCGCGCCGCTCGATCTCCTGGTGATCGCGGACGAAGGCGTCGCGGATCAGGCGCATGGAGTTCTTAGCCGACGAAGGGCGCAGTAGAAAAAGAAGAAGAGCAGAGCGCACGATCAGCCCGATGTGCATGAAGACGAGCAAGGCGAGAGACATACTTGCGCAGAATCCTGGTCTAGAGAACCTCCCTCGTCCCGCACGCGAAGGGGAGCAGTGCGGCCCATCTGCAGGTACCCGTCCGCCGCTATGCCGTCCTTATCGTGCGTACTCTGCACGGCGCCGAACGCCTCCGCCGACGGGTCGTAATCGAAGCGCTCGCTGTCGAGCCCGCCGACCTCGTGGAAGCGACCGCTGTCGTCACTCGCTGCATCGTCGTACACCTCGCCCTGCGCCTCCTCTACCTGCCCAAACGCCGAGTTCTCGTGCGCGCCGTCGTGCTGGAAGTAGGGGCTGTAGACGTCGGTTGCATATGTCTGATGGTGAGTGGTGGGAAGAATGGATGAGGCGTTTCCCTGGGAAGCCGCATGCTGCTCTTCGCCGTCGTTGGCGTGCGCCAACTGCCAGTTCGGGATGAGCCTTCTCTTGCTCTGCTTCGCGAAGCCGCCCCCCTGCTGCGCCCTCAGATGCACCGCGTCTGAGCCGGCCCGGGAAACTCGTCCTTTCGACTGCTGCGTCTGCGCATCCTCGTCGCTGCACGCAGCACTGGAGGGGCCGCTCTGAACCTGGCCGGTCGAGACAAGCCTCAAGCCTTCAACGACGGTGACATGCGCACCCTGAGAGCGCAGACGCCGCGCATACATCCTCGTCAGCCGTCCCATAGTGGAATTAAGCTGAGCAGCAAACTCACAGATCGTGACGGAGCAGCCCTGTTGCTTGGGCGAGGAGGCGAGGTGGGTAGCGCGTAGAGCGTCGGGCGCTGAAGAGGGGTGTATGCGCACATATCGAGCGATTACGCGTTGTGAAGGGTCAAGCGGAAGCCTGGTGTCAGCCCTGCATAAAGCCAGATAAAGGATGTTGGGACTGACGCTGTTGGAGGCGTACATGCTCCTACCCGCCATGATCGGCGCGCTGAAGCGTGTGTTGACCCTCGTCTTGATGGCGGACGTATCGACGCGCCCATCGACACCGCTCGACATGCTTTCCCCGTCCTGTAGCCATGAGCGACAGCCCGTTAGTCAGCCTCTAAGTATGACGGGGGCTGCGGGTGCCCGCACCCTGCTTCCCTTGCTACCTGGAACCTTGAACTGCGCATCCCCCGGCCTGATGAACGCGTTCCTCCCCGCCCCTCCGACCTGCCGTCCGCGAGCCTCGTCAACAATGCCGTCCTGCCCTGTGGGCCCCTGGATGCCGTGTCGGCCGAGCGAGGGGAGCGATGGGAGCGGCGGGCTGCTCGAGCGCTGGGAGGGCTCGCGTCCGGATGGCTGCTGCTGCTGCGGCTGCTGGGTAGAGGCGCCGCGGGCCTGCTTCGCCGCGAGGTTGGCGGCGATGGTGGGCCCGCGCTTGGAGTGATGCTCGGTGGGGTAAGTTGACATGCTGCGTGACTGAGGGTTGAGGGGGTGAAAGGAGAAGTGGAGATGGTGGGGGACAGGGGACAGATGAGCGGCTTGCCGCGACGCGTCGAAGCCCTGACCGCTGCCAACTGAGGCTTCAATGCCTGTCAGCAACAAGTTGACTGTGAGCTCTGACACGAGGGATAAGCGCCATCGATGGTACAAGACATTGATAAGAGAGATAGGAGGGCGACAGCGGCTGAAACCGAAGGGGGACCAAAAGAGTGGCTGCGCGATCAGTCGGCGCGTAGTGACAAGGAGCGAGTGGGCCGATTAGACCAAGAAGATAAGTGAGAAAGAACGCCGTTGGAGAGCTTAAAGGAAGAAGCCAACGAGGGCGACGAGGCCAAGCGCGCCGCTGGCCGAGAGGACCTTCTCGGCACCCGAGGTCGGGGCGGCCGAAGCGCTGGCGGAGGCCGAGCTGCCCGACGACGTGTGCGAGCGCGAAATCGAGCTGCGAAGGACGGACGACGCAGATGACGCCGCGGACGTGATGGCCGACCCGACGGCGTCGGACGTCATGGCAGCGGTGGTCTCGATCGCAGACGTGGACGTCGCATCCTCGACAGACGAAGCTAGGGTGGGCGCGGTGTAACCCTCAGCACCGGTAGGCGACGGGCTGGGGTCGGCAGAGTCAGGAACCGTGTAATTGTTGGCGGCGCACGAGGTGGCGAGGGTCTGCGCAAAAGCAAAGGTCAGTACCAAAGGCGAGTGCAACCAAAAGGATGATGTGGCGCACCTCGTAGTCGGGAAGAAGGGTAACGCCAGTGTTGCCCTGCTCCGAGTTGCACGAGGCGCAGTCGAAAATGTTCTGAGAGCAGGACGCGCGAGGTCAGCCTTCGCGATCCCAATCTGCAACCCAAATGAAGACGGACCTGCAGGTAGTCCTCACCGCACTGGCACTCGACGTCCGTGGAGTCGCAAGTGTCGAAGTTGCAGCTGAACGTGCAGGCCTGCAGAAGATGCGGTAGAGCGTCAATGAGACCGAGTGAACGAAGGGTCAATGCAAAGCGAGCGCACCTTGATGGCCTCAGGGCAGGCGGTGTTAGCCTGGGTGAGGGCGGTGGCAGTGTCCGTGAGCCCGTTGTCGTTCAGGCACGAGGAGCAGGTGCTGATGTCCGAAGGAAGGGCTGTTGAGGACGAGACCAAGAGGAGGCGAGTCAGCCGACGCGCCCGAACGGCCCCGAACGGCGTGAAAGCAGGGCAGGACGCACCAGCACAAAAGCAGCTGGCGAGATCGTTGGAGCCCTCGTACTGCTGGCTGCAAAGCGTGCTGATCTCAATGCTGCAAGGGACCGGAAGGCATGTCAGCTGCCTGTTGCTCTCAAAGGGCGCAGGGCGGGTAGGGACGGACGTGAGGGAGCAGTCCGAGGCGCATGCCTGAGGGATCTGGCTCGCGTCGATGGTGGTCTGAGCGCGAGCGACGGCGGCGAAGGCGACGAGGGCGATGGGAGCGAGGGCGAGCATCACGAGCGATGGCGAGATAACGTATAAGTAAAGGGAAAAGGAGTCTGGTGTTGGAGAAAAACAAGTCGGCGGATCTGCACGCGTGAAGACCGTCGCGCGCAAGACGCGTCGAGCAAAGGCAGCCGCGCGGAGAGAAGGTTTCGAACTCCGGCTCAAGAGGGTTCAATGCGTCTTGAATCGGGACAGACGGGCACTTAGGGGCAGAAGCACGCGTACAACAAGGCAATGCAGGGCAGATGAAGGAGGTCAAGCACGACAGGAAGGTTCACAAGAGCGGCAGGAATTGCCTGCAAGCAGGAGCGAGACGAGGAGATCAGCAAGAGCCATTCATGAGAGGCGCGCAAACGGCAACGCACCCGATAATCAGCGAAGGGAAGTCAAAGATCTGTCGAAAGGGCGATGTCACGATCAGCTCAAATTTAGAGCGCGATAGGATAGGGTAAACTCACGTCGCGTCGGATGCTGAAGCACGCCGCACACGAGATGGCCCGGCCGGCCGGGGTGAGGAGCGTGCACGTGAGGTTGAACGAAGGCGTCGTCCCATCAAACGCGCAGCGCGAAAAGTTGTCGTAGAACTCGATGACACTGAGGAGAAAGGTAAGCCAGTTGTCGGGCGTGCTGCGAGAACACGACTTGCAGACGCACCTCTGCTTCTCCATCAGCTCCCAGCAGAAGCAACCCTTCCAGCCCTCCACCCCGTCCTTCTCATCCTTACCCTGCTCCCCGTTAACAGTCAAGCCAGACATGGTCCGCTCAGCCAGCGGGATGTCCTCAGTGTCGCGGAAGATGAGGTCCTGTTGCGACCACTCGGTCAGGATGCAAAACTCAGCGCCGACGGCGAGGATCTCGCCCGTGCGCCGCCAGATGGCGGTCGGCGTGCCTGTGATGGGGAGGAGCGTCGATGTGAGGTCCTTTAGGGCGCGGTGGAGGGCGAACTCGAGGAAGAGAGTGTCGTCCTGCGTGTGATGAGCACTACGAAAAGAGCCTGTCAGCGGCAGCACACTTCCCCCCCAGGCTGCAGCCTGCACGCACGTTGTTGACAAGACTTTTGGCCGGAACTCGGAGATGCTCTTGACAACCTTGAGTGCGTCCGCCTCACCGAACCTGCGATGGGACAATCAGTCAGCACTTTGGCAATCAGAGATGACGAGAGCGCAAGACGCACTTGTCCTTGACGTGACTGATCAGCCGGCGGTATGCGCGCCCATGCCGCGTCGCGAGGGCATAGGCGTCGTTCGAGCCAAGCTGAGAGCATGAGAGATCGACAGTCAGACGGGATCGGACAATTGCAGCGCGGGAGAACGGAACGCACAGCGAAGCCTCTCAGCCCCTTCTCCAACCCTTGCTCCCAGTAACCCCCCCTTCCGCTCGGCCCCTGCTCGAGCAGTAGGTCCATCTCCCTCTGTTTGCCCTTGCCGTCTGCGAACGACTGGTGCGACCCGCCGACAGAAGGCGGCGAGGTGTACGACGCGCGTAGGTGCGCTGGTTGCGTGTCGGGGAACAGCTGCGCGGCCGTGAAGGAGGTCGACTCGTACGGCGAATGCGACGAGCCGTGCTGCGACTGCGGGTGTGCCTGCTGGAGCGGATCGGAGGGCAGCTCTGGCCAAAGCCCGAGCTGGTTGAGTGGCGGTGCGCTGCCGGACGCCGAGGTCGGCCGCATGACGTCCAGGAACGGCTGGTGCTGGTTGGGCAGGTGGGAAGAACGGGGATGCGATAGACGGCCAGCCTCGGACGACGGGGAGATGTTGGAAGCGAAAAAGTCTGAGGACAGTGCCTCAGTGCCGTTGCTAGTGAACTGCGCGCCGCCATTGGTCTGTTGCTGGGACTGGGCAGACTGCGAAGCCGAAGGAGGAGTCCAGACGTAGCCCAGCCCGCCAAAAGATGTGATGTTCTTCGGCTGAACGGACTGCGCAGACGGCTGTAGCGCCGCATGATGAGGGGCTGAAGGAGGGGCAGGCGCAAGCGGCCGCAGGTCGCCGTGCGGGTTGTCGCGTCGCTGAAACGTGCTGTGCGGCGGCGCCTGCGCGGGTATCCGCGTCGTGTGGACGGTAGTGACAGCTGGCTTGGCAGTAGGCGCGAGACCCAAACCGGTACTAGCGCCGACTTGCGAGACGGCGTTCTCGGAGGCGGGCTTGGTCGGTGAATGTCGCGCGGGGTTGGCTGTCGACGTTGACGACCGCCGTCCCTTGGGCGCCGGCTTTGGCAGTTTCTCTACACCACGAAAACATCGTCAGCGGGCGGCCCTCAAAGAGGAAGGACGACGAGACTGACCGAGCTCCTCCGGTGTATACAGGTAGCGCGCCTTCTTCTTCTCCCCCTCGATGCACTCCTCGCCCCTCTTCGTACACCTTGCGCAAGGACGCGTGTCCGAGCACGTCAGATGGGCTACAAGCAAGCGTCAAGGAGGCTGGAAGGTCAGTACACGACGCGTCGTGGAGAAGCGTCCAGCTCCTGGACGAGGTCGACGGCACAGCGTACCTTTCTGGCAGCTCTGGCAGGCTAGCGCACGCGACGCAAGGTAGGTCATCAGCTCAGCATACGAGTCTGTAGAGCGGGACGCGGTTTGTACCTCGGCTGGCCTTGCGCTTCTTCTTGACCGGCGGCTCCCCTCCCTGCGCGGAGGTCTCGGCGGCAGCCGCGTCACCGGCCGCTGCTGTTGCTTTCGGCGGCATGCTCCCCTTCTCAAGCTCAGACTACGGGCGCTGTGATCGCCTGCTATGGGATGTTGCAGTGGCGCTGGGGGTGGCTGCGGGGGTTGGGAGATGGCCGGGCTGAAGGCGACGTTGGCGGCGTCGCTCGGTTCGAGCAGCTGAGCGAGTGGGAGGCTCGGGATTGAGCAGGACGGACCGACGGGGCGATTCGAGTGCAATCGGACAACTGGGACCGGGCGCGAGTGTAGATGGGCGAGGTAGCGGAGGCCAGAGGGATGGCGAGGATGGTGCTCGGATAGTCTTGAGCTGGCTGCGAAAGGGCAGGGGAGGGACGGGTGCTCGTTGGAAGGGGCGCTGAGCGGACGGCCAAGGCGGAGTCTGGCGCCAGGCGCAGGCGGCAGCTGGGTAATACGCAGACGAATCCATCACATCGCCTTCCACGCCCCCCCCCCCCCCCGCTCAAGCCAGCACGCCAGCATGTCTGCTGTCAGCCAGATCGCATCCCTCATCGGCCTCGGTGCGTGCTTGCTCCTCGCGAGGCTGGATCTGAGGCGAAGCGTGCACTGCTGACGCTGCTCATCTCCGTCGCCACACCCGTCCCGACCTGGCAGACGACGAGACCGTGCAGACGCAGATCCTGCCGTCGCTCGAGGCCTACACGACGCGCGATGGCCTCCGCAACCACATGAAGGCCAGTTGCAGATGGATCTCGATGTGGGAAGGCTTGCAGCTGACGGCCGTGCGCTCTCGCAGACCCTCCTCGGCGACGGTAGCAAGGCCGCCTTCGCCATCCAGGCGTACATCGACTCGCAGCCCAGGTTCGCGCCCAAAGTCGTGCCCCCGCTTCCGCCTGCTTCGCCGGTCAAGAAGAAGGGCCAGTCGATCAAATCGGCACTCAAGCCGGCCGCTCCTCGCCAGGTGACCGACTGGTCGTCCGAGTTCGGGTCGTCGGGCACCGTCTACCAGAAGCACAAGGATGACGACGGCCTCATTTGGGGCGGAAGCGGTGGAGGGAGCGCTTCCGGCAGCGGAAGCCAGGCGAACAGCAGATCAGGAAGTGGAAGGAGCACACCGCTGCCGCTTTCGGGCCAGGCGTCATTCAAGCAGGCTGCGCCCAAGAAGTCGTCAGGGGGCATGACGTCCGACCTCCTGGCTAGCAAGCCCAAGGCCGATGGCAAGAAGGAGAAGCCTCGTCCGCCGCAGAGTGAGGAGGTACAGCGCCTCGAGACTCTCATCGGCGACGTTGAGTCGAGCGGCGAGGACGGCACCGAGCTGCGGAGGCGGGCACTGAAGAAGGCCAAGGGCGGCTGCTTCTGCATGGGTGCGTATCCTAGCCTAGCAATAGGTGCACTGCTGCCCTAGATACTGATGCGCGGTCGCTTCTGTGTGGTGCAGGACGCATCCATCCACTCTCGAAGTACACGCCGCAGTGCCCGTCGTGCTTCCTTCCCCTGTGCACCCTTCAGCTACCCTTCCTCCCCTGCCCATCCTGCTCGGCACCACTGCTCAATCACTCGACCAAGGCACGGCTACTTCTCACCATCCGCGCCGAGCTTACCGCTCAGATTGCCAAGGAAGAGGGTGAGAAGGCGCGGCTCGAGGAGGAAGCGCGCGAGCAGGCCTGGCGCGAGGCCGGTGGCGGTGCCTTCCCGACGCTCGGCGGCGGGCCTGTCCCCAAGCCCGCAGCGGAAGGCCCGCGGCGCGTCATGTCGCTCAACCCGAAGACGGGCAAGATCCAGATGACGGCGTACGTCAAGCGCGACTCGCCAACGGCGTCGCGCGCACCTTCGCCCGAGAGGGACACGATCGTCCGCATTGCTCGCCCGCGCTCCGTCGCACCGACCAGGGAGGAGCGGGACGAGCGGCTGCGAGTTGTGCTGGGCGAGCGGGCGGCGCAAGGCCGAGCATTCCTCGACGATGGCGGACTGCAGCTGCGGTACCACGAGCGCAAGGTCGAGCCAGTTGCATCGGCCGCCGCGAGCGGGGACGATGGAAAGAAGAAGCGCCGCAGGGGTCGCGGGAAGGGTAAGGGCAAGGATGGCGGAGAGGATGGCACGGAGGTATCCAGCTCAGTCCGCGCGGAGTCTTCCGTAGGCGACGAGCCGCCTTCCCAGCCCAACAGCACGCTTGCGGGAGACGCAGCGATCAGGAAGGGCAAGGAGAAGGAGGTGCACACGCAGCTGTCGCAGGTAGAGCCATCATATGCCATCTCCCAATACTGCTCGTCTGCTGACGCCCCTTCGAACCGTTCTTTCCCAGCTGTCCCTTGACTCCGGCCCTGCGTCGCGTTCTACGCCTACAAGTGCAGCTCCCACAGCCCCGCGCAACAGTACCTACTCTCCCTCCCGTCCTCCACCGATCCGCCTCCTCACGCCGGGGACCAAGGTCCTCGTCATTCAAAAGCAAGACCAACCGACGGGCAAGCAGACACCAGGCGAGGTGTTGGAGGTTTTGACGAGGGGCGACCACCCGCGCGGCGTCAAAGTGCGGTGCAAGGGCGGGATGGTTGGGCGCGTCGTCGGCCTGCAGTAGCGATGTTGCTTTTGTCCCCGGGCGGATCGTTGCCTGAGCACTGACAATCAAGTGACGGTGGCATCGGTGCTCTTGAGCGGCATGAACCAGTCGCGAACGATGGGCGAGGCCCCGAGGTCCTACATTGAGCGTGCGGTCAGCGCGCAGTCAACGAAGGGAAAAGAGGCGCGGGGAGGTCGCACAGGATGATGCAGCACGACCTCCAGCCACTCCTGCAGCAGTCTTCTGCGCTTGTCGAGCCACTTGTCGTCGAACCGCTTCACGCCCTTCGGGGGGAACCGCGAGAGCGTGATGCGCAGGTGAGGGTACACGCGCGTCAGCCGTTCCTTGAGGTCCGCAAACTGCCGGTAGCGGCGCTCCAGGACGATCCGGTCGCCATCAATTGTCTCAAGCGAGACTGTGAAGAGCGTGACGGTGCGGTAGGTCGTGTACGATGGGACGGCGACCACGCGGGCGAATGGCAGGGAGCTCGAGGGCGCAGTTGGAGAGGACGCCGGCGAAGACGAGTTGTCGATCATGAGAATCTGCAAGCTGCCTCGTCGCCGGTCTCCATCTCTTAGCGAAGAAGAAGACGGTTGGGCTAGCTCGAGAGCCTGCAAGGTGCGCAAGGGGAGACGTGATCAGCAGGAGGTGGGTGAGGAAAGCGCGATGGAACACGCCGAACCAGAGCTCACCTCGTCGTCTGACGGCAATCCAGGGTCCGTCGAGCTCCATGACAGTCGAACCAGCTTCGACCGGGTCAGCTGAGGTGATTGTGGTCTTGATGAGTGTTGCGAGCTGCCTGCTCCATCTGGTGGGCTGGTCCGAGATGGTTCGGCGTCGCTGGGCTGAGCTGGGGCGGAGAGCGAGCCGTACGATGGCGGCGGTGACTTCGGGATAGCCGCCTCATGGCTGGTCATGGCTGAGGCGAGGCCTTGCTCAACTTGATTAGGAAGCGCTGGAGTTACAGAGAAGGATGGGGTTGAGGGGGGAGCGACGAGTCCGACGACGTCCTGGCGGGCGGAACGTGATGTCTGATCGGCCGTCGGACTTCGCGTGCCGCGACGCATGACGAGCACCTCAAAGGGGGTGACGACAGGACGCGGTGCAAAGCATGAGATAGCGTATACAAGCGGGTACGGAGAGGTACTGATAGCATGGAAAACAGGGACGAGCGTGCGATGATGTTGCATGAGGTGAAGGAAGGAGTCGCGCTGATGTTGGTAGGGGGTACAGGTCGGTCAGTGAGGATGGGCGTGGTCGACACGATCCCCTCAAGCGCCGCTCCGCTTCCTGCGCTCCTTCTCCCTCCTGCGCCGGGCCTCCTCTTCCTCGGCGCGCTTGTCTTCGAGACGGGCGACCTTGGCACTGCGTCGCTCCTCCGCCTGCGCCGCGCTGTAGCCCGTCTCCATGTCGTCGTCCGAGTCCGAGTAGACGTCACGGCCCTCGTATCTGTGCATGACAGCAGTCAGTCACGTACCAGGCGTAACGAGCAAGAAGGAAAGGACGTACTTGGACGGGTCCAGGCCCATCGCGTCCCAAATCATCGAGCGGATGTCTCCTCCCCCTCCCACCCCGCCACCACTGCTGCGACCAGCCTTGCGCTTCCTCACACGCCTGCGGTCTGAGCCGCTGCTGTCGTCCGAATCCGAGTCTAAGTCTGAGGACGAGATATCCCGGTCGCGATTGCGCGAGCGCTTCGCGGAGGCCTTCTTACTCTTGCTGGGCGCACCCGAGTTGAACGTCGATTTGACCTTCCGCGGCGGTGGCGGAGAGGCTGAGTCGGACCGCACCTTGCTGCGGGCGGTTGAAGGGACGGACTTGCGCGGCGGAGGGGGCGAGGGTGAGTCGCGCTGCGAAGAGCGCGAACGGGAAGGAGCAGAGGAGCCGTTGGTACGCGAGGAAGAAGCCACTAGCTGCTTGGATGACGATGTCGAGGCGTGCTTGGAGGATGACGCTACGTTCGGACTGCCAAGGGACCGGGAGGTCTGCGCCTTGACGTCCTTGACCGCTGAGGACGACACCTTCTCCCCGACCCGTTCCGGCGTCTCCGCAGTCTTCTTCGTGAACGACAAGCCCTGCCTCTCGGGCTTCCGCATCATGTCCTTCACGTCGACCTCCCGCGAATTTGCAAGGCGCTCAGCCTCCCTCGCTCGGCGCTTTTCCTGCAGCGCGCGATCGATCTCGTCGATAGTCCGCATGTCGCGTTTCTCTTTGTTGAGCGCGCGCATGCCCTCTTCCGCGATGCGCTTGGTAACGGCCGCCTTGCCCGCGTTGGCGCCCCGACTGGCAGACACCGAGCGCGAGCTCGACACCTTTGGAGACGTCTTGATTAGTGAGGACCGTGGTTTGACAACCGAAAGCGTGGGCGCGCTGTCGCCGAAGATCGACCTGTTCTCCTTGATCTTGCGCAGCTCGGCCCGGGTGAGCTCCTCCTTCGCCGGCTTCGCGCCTGGCTTGCGACCGATCAGGGACGGGTGGTGACTGGCGAGGGGCTTGGACAATGAGGAGCCTGACGAAGCGCTCTTGACTGCTGCTGTGGGTGGGGGGGGCAGCTGAGCGGGCCGGGTGAAAGCGACGCAACCAGGTAGGCTCTCAATCAGCCCGGCTGCCAGCGTGGCTTGTACTTGAAGCGGAAGCTCGTACCTTGGCCGCCTTCTCTCGCTCACGTCGGCGCTGCTCCTCGCGCTCCTTGGCCTCGCGCGCCTCACGCTCGCGCTTCGCCCGCACCTCCGCGTCGATGCGCTGCTGCTCCCTCTCCCTTGCCTCCGCCCGCTCGCGCTCGAGCTTCGCCTTGGCCTCCTTCTCGGCCACAACCCGGGCGGCGTCCGCGACGGCTTTGGCCTGCGACGCCTTGGCTGCCTGCGCTTTGAGGGCCTTGTAGTCCATGACCACCGGGCCCGGTTAAGAGATAGATGAGTGCTGGGAGTGGTCTGGAGGGAGCTGATGGAAGGGGGAAAGGGGGAGCGTGCGGGAGAGTGAGGCGCCAGGCGGGTCGAGCAGGGATGTGATTGTGGAACGGCCGGGTGTAGCTGAATGAGATGTGTAACGAGCGAAGCTGCGACGAGCGAAGAGATGCTTGAAGGAGGCGGGTTAAGGGGTGGGGCGAGGTTGTGGTTAGGAGGAAGGCTGTCCTGTGCGCGCGACCCTGCGTACTTGCAAGACCGCGCGCGCGGGCATGATGCATGAGCGTCATCATTGCCCACAGCACTTCGCAGTCACAGTATCAGGTTGCGTGGTTCGCCGCGAAGGGGAGCTCTCATCATGGAAGACGTGCAGACGCGAAGAGAGGGGGGGGGGGGTGTTGGTGCAAGGAGCAGATGGCACGGACTTGAGGCTGGATGAATGAATACAGGTTGATCTCCTGCCGTCCGTCGAGACGACAAAGCCCGTCGGTGGTATGTACTGCTCGCGCGAGCCCTGCGTGAGAAGAGACAGATATCAGGGCCGCCTGACGTAAAGTGAGCAACAAGGACGCTCGCCCACAATGGTGACCCGGTAAACGCACGTGTTGACCATGAAGGAGCGGCCCTCGTGGTAGCGCAGCGTCGGCGCCCAGAGGCCGCTGTCGGCCTCATTCGTGCGCATGTCGACGCCCTGCAAGCGCCGTTTGAGCGCGTGCCCGATGAGCTTCCAAGCGACGAGGTCGGTCGAGTGCCAGATAGGGATCCCGGGGAAGAATTCGAAGGTGCTCGTCGCGCAGAAGTAGCCCTTGCCCTCGGCGTAGACCAAGAAGGGTACGGATCACAACCCTGGAGGAAAGGGTTGCGGCCCTGGCCCTCCGAAAGATAACCATGCTCCCTACGAGGTCCCCACTCGCAAGCCTGTATCCATCCAGAGTTGAGTGCCATCCATCGCGGAGAGGCGCTCACCTCACCTCACCGGCTGCGCACGAAACCGAGCAACGCGTTCCCGAGCGCACTCGTGATCTGCCCGGCCTCGCCTAGCTTGCCCTGCAGGTCGTTGTAGCCCTCGAGTCGGCGGGCGAGGAACGCTTTTGTTGACGGCATCGAGGGCTCGTCGAGCGGGAGGGACAGCTGGTGCAGCTCTGTTGCGAGGTAGATAAGCGACAGCGGAACCGTCTCGTGTAGGTCCTGCGCGACGCATCGCAAGTCAGTCTTGCGACCAGAAGAGGGAGAGATCGGAAGCATGCGCACCCCTCGTCTTGGGCTTGACAGCAGCAGCGCGTCGTCGGCGATGTGCAGCGCTGCGAAGGGGAAGCGCAGCGAGAAGATCAGCGCGGTACCTCCTCCGCTCCCGGCCAACAAGACGCACAGTGGTTGAGGATCGGGAAGGGGTTCTTCAGGCCCACACCAAGTACAGGCACGGGCGTCGCCATGACGGAGAACAGTGCAAAGGCCTAAAGCGCGGCACGCGCGATTGAGGGAAGCGTCAGCGCAAGTGAAAGGACGGCCGCACGTCAAAAGAAAGCCAACACTCACATCTGCCAGGTACGGCCTGACCTCCTCGTTCATCTCCAAGCGCCGCTCCAGGACCTCTGCCAGCTCGAGCCTGCCCTTGCCTTTCTCCCTCGCGAGCTTGAGCTCTCTCATCTCGGTCCTCAGCGCCTCCCTGCGTTCCATCAGCCACTCCTGCACGAGCGCGCGCTCCGGCTCGCGGCCTTGCCCGAAAAGCGTCTCAATCCCGAGCGGAGGCAGCGCAGCCGAGTACTGGTATGGCGGCGGGAGCGAGAGGGAGGCGCGCGAGAGAGCGGCGGTGGTGAAGCCATGCCTAGGGATGTGAGGCAGCGCGTGCCGAAGCAGAAGCGGGCGGATGGTTGCGTGCGCGTGGCCGGCCATCGGAGGGATGCGGAAGGTGCTTAAGGCGATGCGAGTGCGGAGGCAAGAAGGGCCAAAGGGCAGTGGCAGCCGAGCGAAAGTGAAGGACGGAGGGAGACGAGGGTGGTGGTTGTTGCGCCTCAGCCCATTGCTACTTCGCAGGGAACGTGAGTAGGCGGAGTCGTCAGGACGACATTCCCCCCACTTGCAAGGCCACTAGCTCACACGCTTGCGACAAGGCAAGTGGGGGAGGGTCGAGCTTGAGTTGTGCTGACAGGCGTGTCCTCAGCGGCGATGGACGCGGACGCTTCCCTCTCCCGTCACTCCCAGCGATACTCGCCCGACCGGCCGCCCAAACCGAGGGCTGCGGCAACGGGCCGTCCTCCCCCTCGCCCTTCACATTGGCAGCTCGCAGGCGCACGAAAAAAGATTGACGAGCACGAGCCAGTTCGAATCCGCCTGCAGTCATGCGCATATCCATCTGGTAAGGCAGCTGACAGGTCGTCTCCGTGAGCCCGGAGCACGGCGAAGGAATCCCGCAGAGCAAGATTACTCGCGGGGACCACCGCGGCCCATACCGGCACCCTCGCGGGGGCGGTACTCGCCACGACCCTCGGGGCGGGGAGCGCGGTAGGCGCCCGGGGCACCCGACGGGCGACCGGCAGCGGCGGGGCGAGCAGGGCGCTTGTGGGTGTTGGGGACGATCTCCGAGGGGAGGTGCAGGAACTCGCGGAGGTAGTCAAGGCCCTCAGGGGTGAGCGAGTAGTAGTAGTACTGCCACGAGACTGTCCAATAATAGGCAAGGTCAGTGACGGCGGCAAGAATCACCAAGCGACGAAGGCCGTAAGACGCACACTGGGTCTTGACGTAGCCCTTGGAGGTGAGCGACTGCATGGCCTTGATGACCTCAAGGTTCTTAACGTCCGCGATCTCGGGGTGAGTCGGGGCGTTGAAGTCCTTGGCGGCAACGAGAACACCCTCTGCAGAAGATAAGCGGCGAGAGCAGCGTCAGCCCCAGCGGCTGCCGGACGAGACGATGATCCAGGAGGACGCACCCTTGAAGAGGTGCTCGAAGATGGCCTTCCTGTTCTGCTTGGAGATGAGCATTATTGAACGACTTGAGGAGAATTCGGTAGCACAACGAAGGTTGTACTAGGCCCGGCTCTGCAACGAGAGGCAAGGACGAGCCAGGGTCAGCACGACAGCCCCCTGAATGGTCGACGTACGAGCGACCAGAAAAGCCCGCTGTAGCATTCCCCTCAACCCCCCACTCTCAACCTCTGCTGCGTTCCAACCAGGCCACGGGCAGATGAGCAGCCCTGAGGCTGCAGTCGTCCGAGCAACCTGTCCTCGTCCCGAGCAGCCAGCCCGACCTCAGCCCAACAGCCTCTCCTCCTGGTCGGACCCGCGCCGAGAGCGGCACCGTCGGCAAGCTCTCCGTCCGCCCGTCCTGGTCGTGTCGTTCGTGCGTCGAGCGTGCGTGGACTGACTTTGAGAGGAAGGTGCGTTGCTGGGGGACTCGGCGTCGGCGCGGCGCACTCGTTTTTTCCTCGCGCGCGCGGCGGCGGCGGCGCACGGCAGTCAAACCGGCATATGCAAGTTGGCACTCGGGCAGTAACCACGCCTCGCCCCTTTTTTACCACGCGCGTGACCGTTTCAGAGCTTGCCCTGCCGCTTTGGGCGACTAGAATCGGGCCCTAAACAAGTTCCTCGCTCGAACACCCCTACATCGACCATCAAGCAGAAGGCCATATATCAATCCAGAGCGAACGCAAGGGGCAAGAGCGGGAGACTGAGATGTTCAGAGGTTCAAGAGGAGAGCATGGGGTGCTGCTGCTGATCAGAGCGACGTCGCTGCTGACCCCTCCTCCGTCCTAGAGCCTGCCCGCGACACGACCGTTGCGACGTCCCTCACCTGCCTGCCGTCGGCCGTCGTGAAGGTCCCTGTCGCCGGGTGCTGACCGTTTGAGCCCCAGAGCGACTGCGTCGGCCCGGGACCGTAGGGCGAGAGCGGGGCGACGTACGGGAGCGAGCCGCCGGCAGCAACAGTGCGCGCGGTCGGGCTGCTCGGAGACGTGTAGCTCTGCACCGCCGGCATGCCGGGCGACGTCTCCCTCGAGGTAGCAGAAGACGGCGCGAGGCCTGCGCTGGGAGCGCGTGATGATCCGAGCGCCGTCGAGACGGGCGGCATGGACGCAGAGGGCGGCGGCGGCGACGTCGAGTCCGAGTAGCTCCTTTCTGAGTACGCGACCGGCGTGCGCGACGACATGTCTGGCTGGGCGCCGGCCTGAAGACCTCCTGACTCGGACGTGAGCGATTCGTGTTTGCGTTTGCGGCGGCGGATACAGAAGACGAGCGCTGTCGCGACGAGAGCTAGACCGACGACGCCGCCGACAACACCTGCAAGTGTGAGGGCAGAGATTCAGCGCCGTTCGAGGAGAGGACAGCGCGAACGAGCCGTGCCTCCGACGATGGCGCCGGTATTGGTCCCTCCGCCGCCTGAGTCGTTACTGTACTCGACACCGGAGATAGGGATGCTGTCTGGGCCGAACTGCTCGACGAGTACACGACGTGAGTAAGGCGATCAGCTTCAAACGAAGAGACGCACGCACGTAACCGGCCGCCGCGCCAAACTTGGGCTGCGTTTCGTCGAGGTACTCGCTGCTGTTACAGCCGGGCGTGAGATCGCCGGCTTGCGGGTTGCCGTTGCAGCCAGGAAGCTTATTGAGGGTCGAGCCCAATCCGACGCCCTCGTCAACGACCTGCAGCCATTCCCGCACCATCAGCATTACTGCAGGGAGAGTTGGGGTTAAGAAGGACAGACCATGGCCTTCGACAGCGACTGCGTGCAGTCCGCAGCGGCGTTGCGATTGACGTTCGCCAGACCGATGGAGCACGCGCTCGAGTTGCCGCCTGCAGCGCCGCTCGCGATCTGCGCTCTGCACGCCGCACGGGTGTCGAAGACGTCGACGAGGTAGCCGACAGGCCATCCTGAAAGAGTCCTACTGCGGATATCAGCCCCAATCCGCAGAGCAGAGGTGAGAAGCGCGCCTAGCCGTTTAAGAAGTCGGCGTGCAGACTGTAGCCGGTGCGGTCGCCCTGTTCGATTGGAAGAAGGAGGAGTCAGTCATTGCGAACAGAACGTTGTGATCAAGGGCAGAGCGTACGTTGGACAGGACGAGCGAGTCGGCGCGGTATGGGTAGATCGTCAAGTCAAACTTCACGTTGTATTGGATGCGCGGCAAGCGGTGCGGGTAGCTGCAACGAAGAGGGGCTTCAGAGCTAAAGAAGCTGCTCAGAGAGGAGTGGAGGACGGACTTCGGGTCGTCACAATTGACCCAGTCGGCGCCCGTGCCGCTTGGATACGCGACGTGTGAGTTGACGACGCCCGACGTGAGGTTTGTCCCGTCCCAGCACCAGGGAAAATTCACGACGGTCGTGATGGTGGCTGTGGTTAGCGCGACACGTCAGATTAATCTGAGGAGGGCGAGGAGGAAGGGAGGAGGACGCACTGCATTCCTGGTCAGGAATCTCCCACGAAGCCTGCGTTGCACTGCCGTCCGAAGGCACGCACTCGTACCAGCTGCCGAGGCGCGAGAGTCAGCGGCGCAGGCGTAGAACAGAAAGTAAGCAGACGCACATCCAATTGTCCATTGGCGTGCCCTCGCGCGCACGGCGGGTGGCTGAACCGCCCAGCATCTGGAAGCTAGCCGGGCTGAAAGCGAACACACGAGGGCGTCAGCGTCGACACTCCAGAGTGTTGAGAATCAAGGAGGGACGCACAACTCCTGGACTTTTGTGTTCTCTTTCGTCGGCGGGCGAAGCAGGTACTGCGTGCAGCGAAAGAATAGATCAACGGGGGTGGCGTGAGCAAGTAGAAGCGGACGAACCGAGATGTTGGTAACGCCCCCAAGCGCCGAAAGGCTTCCGTTCTCCCAGATGTAGTACAGCGGGCCGCTCCAGTAGTTCGAAAGGTCCTTCGTGACCCTGCAACGGCGAAAGTAAGGGGGCTCAGCTCGTTTGAGCGCAAGCACGCCCGGTCCAAGCCATGCTCGGTCAATCGGCGCGACGCTCTGATGCTCCTGCCGCCAGCTTTGGATGACTGCGCTGCAGAGAAACGCAGACGCACGGGATTGTCGTGCACGAGCTGTCGCGCGCCGTGTCGTACGTCATGTCCGGCGCGAACGAGCTCCCGCCAACGATGTAGTGCACTGTGCTCCACCTCTGGCGTACATCAGCGCCCGTGAGCAAGAGGATGAGACAAAGGGCTCCGTACTGTGGCTGCCGGTAGCGTTGGGGTCGACGATCGGGTCAAGCCTGGTGAAGGCGAGTGTCTTGACCCCGTCGAGGGCGATCAGGCTTCGCAGCCAGCGTCTTCCGATCAGCCGGCCGTCAGACACGCGAGCGCAAAGAGGAACACACTCGTTGGCCGTCTCGTTCGCAGCAAGCGAGGGCGGGGGGAAGGGAACGACAGGGATGCGCCTGAAAGGCGGCGGTGCCACGCTTCCCGCGCCCGAGTTCACCGCCGCCGCCGCTGCGCGTGCCGTTCCGCAAAGAAGCACGAGCTGGAGCTCAAGGGAGGGACGCATGTTACCCCTTGGCTGGAGAAGGTGAGGCGCAGGCGCTGAGCTTGAGGGAAGGTGGCGGGTCAGCGGCAAAGGCGGAGGGAGGTCACTGCCTCGCGGAAGGGCGGCGTTCGGCGACTGCGCCAACGCGCACCCGACCAGGACACGAGCCGCACCTGGACGAATGCACATGGCAAAAAGACAGCTCTCACACACCCGCAGGAGTGCGCAGAGCGTGCTACCCCGTAGAGGCGGTCAGCCTGAATATCAGCCCTACACCTGCGCGGCTGCTGCGCCAAGCCGGGGGACAACACGCATCAGAGACATCCGCCCGCCCTCCCCGCCTGTACTCTCCCACTTGATCTTTACTTTTGAACAAGTGCGCCTAGATGGCCTGCTCGCCCGAGTAGAAAGGCAGGACCTTGGTCGCGCCCTCCCAGTCGAGTCGGCCGTCTGTGAGCTGCGCGACGAGCGACACGACGTCGTCGATCGGGCCGATGAGCTGCTGCGTCGAGTCGCGCTCGCGCAGGGTGATAGTACCGTTAGCGACGGCTTCAAAGGGTGGGCGCAGCGAGAGAAAGGTCGGTCAGCTTTGGCTCTGGTACAGGTGGGGCAGGGAGGAGAACGCACAGGCGAAGTCAACGGTGGCGCCGAACGGCGTGCCGAGCTCGTCGTTTCGGGCGTAGCGCTTGCCGATCGTCGCGCCAGAGTCGTCGACGCGGCAGGCGATGCCGGCCTTGCGCATCTTGCGCGCTGCGAAGTGAGTTCAGATCCAGTCAGTGATAGGCGCGAGTGAAGGGGTATGAGCGAACCGCGAGAGACGAACAGAGCTCATGGGCAACCTTCGAGAGCGACGCGTCGTTGGAGATGGGGACGATGAGGCACTTGAAGGGAGCGACGAGGGTGGGGAGGGAGAGGACCTGTGCGCGCAAGACGAAAGGAGGTGGTCAGTCGCGGTCGCACACAAGGACGAGAGGGAAGAGAGCAGAGCGAGAGGGAGAAGTCAGAGGTAGAGGAGCAACCACGCTCCAGGAAAATCTTGTCGACAGAGCTGATTTGGACAGGGATAACTTGTGTTTCTTCATTCGAAGGCGCGCTCGTGGCGGCGTACAATGTGTGTAGGTGTGCAGGGAGAATGTTCGAACATACGTTGCGCGCAGAGTCGGCCTCGCGGTTCCAGAACGCGTGCTCGAGGACGGAGTAGAGGATGCGGCCGATACCGAACGAGGGCTCGATGACGTTGGGCGTGAACTCGCGGATGCTCGTCTTCGTCGTCTTGGGCTCAATCTTGACCCATGCGGCCGGGATCTCAACGGGCGAGCCGGCGACGTTGACCGTGGCCTTGCTGCTCGAGCAGACGCAGTGGCACGCAACGGGTGTCAGCAAACCGCCATGCCAGCAGGCAAGGGGCAGAAGGAGACGTACCCATCAGCGGCGAGCGCGGCACGGACCTTCTCGAGCTCAGCCTGCTCGAGCTGGTCGACGACGTTCATAAGGTTGCCGCCCTCCTTCTTGAGCGCCATGCCGACCGTCTTCTTGTCCCACGCGCACACGAGCTTGGTCTCGATGACGGGCTCGGGCAGGACCTCCTGCACGCTCAGGCGCTGGTTCGTCTTCTTGGCGTGCACCGTCAGGTCGTACGCGGACCGGTCCGCGCACCCGACGCACTCGATCCAGCCGTACGACGACTGGATCTCGGCGTCCCAGCAGTCGGCGGCGTAGTGCGCCATCTCGTTCGACATGTGCTGGCGGAAGCGCAGGCGCTTGGGGTCGATGCCGATCGAGAGGAGGAACTTGAAAATGCGGGCGATGAAGTAGCCGAGCGTCTCGTTGTCAATAATGCCCTGTGGCGCGGATGGTGTAGCATATACGATAAGGTCAGCCAGTTCGATGCGAGGGCGAGGTGGGGGGGGGGGGGGGAGTAGACGAGAAACGCACCTGACCGACAGCCTCGCCGATCGACATCTCCTGGAGCTCAGTCCTGCCCTCCTCCTGCACGTGCTTCGGCAGCAGCATCACCTTGACGTCACGGACGTCGCCGAACCTGGCGTGCGTCTTCTTGTCGGGGTCGACAAAGTGCTCGATCTCGGCCATCGTGAACTCGCGCACGCGCAGCAGGCCCTGCCGCGGCGCGATCTCGTTGCGGAACGAACGCCCGATCTGCGCGGACGCGAACGGGACGCGGCCGTTGTTGAACTCGAGGAGGCGCGAGAAGTTGACAAAGTGGCCCTGCGCCGTCTCGGGGCGGAGGAAGCTGCGCGACCGAGTCAAAGATGGCGAGGTCAGCGCCAAGCGTCGATGTTAAAAGAAGCGACGCACCCCTTGATGTGGCCGGTAGGGCCGATGGACGACTGGAACATGAGGTTGAACTCCTCGGGCTCGGACAGGTCGTTGTTGGTCTCGGGGTTCTTGATGCCGAACTTGCGGATGAGCTCGCCGAGCTCAGGGCCGGTGTAGTTGTCAATCTGCACGGCGAAGCAGGACAATAGAGCGTGTCAGGGCATACGCAGCAGCGCACATGGAGAAGAGAAAGTAAGCGCACCTGGGCGAGGACGAACTCGATCTCCTTGACAACCTCGTCGTCGAGCTTGACAGCAGTCGACGCGACCTTCTTCTTCTTCTTCTTCTTGGCGTCCTCCTCCTCGACCACAGGAGCGAGCGCGATACCGCGAGCCTCCTTGTCGCCCTTGAGCCTACCAAAGTGAGCGGACGAGGGGTTCGGCCAAGCCTAGTCAGTTACCTGCGCGAGCCGAACGCTAGCCGCGCATATACGCAAGGTGCCGACAGGTGAGGAAGTAGAACGGTGCACGCACTTTGCCTCGAGCACCGCCTCGACAAGGTGGTCGGCGCGGAAGATCTCGCCGTTCTTGACGTCCTTAACCATCCAGTCGGCAAACTTGGCGACGTGGCCCGACGTCTCGAGCACGGCCGAGAGCGTCATGATGGTCGTGTCGAGCTCTAGCATGTCCTCCTCGACGATGAAGTGCCGGCGCCAGGCGTTGAGGATGTTGGCCTGGACGGCCGAGCCAGGCGGCCCGTAGTCGTACAGGCCGGCGACGCCGCCGTAGATGTCGAACGACGGCGTGAAGAAGAAGCGCTTGAGCATGAGCTGGTCGAAGGCCGCCTTGTCGAAGACGGACTCGGACTTGAGGCCAGGGTTGGACATGACGGGCGCGACGGGGGAGGCGATGAACGGGCGGCGGGAGGGGATGAGGGTCGGTGCCGGTGCTAGTCTGCTGCTGAGGGAGGTGAGAAAAGGGCGCAAGGTCGGGCGATGCTGCATCCAGGGTTGAAGGCAGCTGCAGCGTCGGCCGGCGAGGGCTGAAAGAGGACGACGGCCCCCCTGCGTCGGAGGCAAGACGAATCTGCCGCCGAAGCCGCCGAAACTTGGGCCTGCGCCGCCACGACCAGCGAGCGCTACGACAACACCCTTTCCGACCCAGTCCCTGCCCTACTTGTCTCGCCCAGGGATGGACGCCGACGACCTCTTCTCCTTCCTCGCGCCCGCAGGCAAGGTCGCACACACCTCGTCCGCCTCGGCCCTCGCAAAGAAGCGCAAGAAGGACAAGTCGTCCTCGCGCTCGCGCACGTCGCCCTCAGCTGCTGCTGCCGCTGCTGCTGCAGACGAGCCGCCGACCGCCTCGGGCTCCGGTACGCGCTCGCCCAGCCCAGACGACGACCACAGCGGCAAGAGCAAGAAGAAGGCCCGTCTGTCCGAGGTCTCGGACGAGGAGGCGGCAGAGATCGAGCGTGCGACGGCGGCGGCGGAGGCGACCGCAGCCGACCCCATGGCGAGCCTCGAGCAGACCGACGCAGCAGCAGCAGCGATGGCGGCCGACCCGGCAGTAGCGGCAGACGCGCCGTTGCCAGTCGTAGCAGACGAGTTTGAGCAGGAGACGGCGCGCGTCGTCGAGCCGTCGAAGGCAGGGCTCTCAGCCCCGGCACCCGAGGGTGAGGGTGCGGCTGAGGGTGGTGGGATCAAGCTCACGCACCAGGTGCGGCACCTTCCTCCCTCCTTTTGTCGTTTGGCGGAGGCGGTTTGCTGACGAAACCTCGTTGCGGTCCGTTCTCGCTCACAGGTCCGTCACCGTGTCGCCATCCCGCCCTCCTACCCCTACACGCCGATCTCGCAGCACAAGTTCAACGACCCGCCCGCACGGTCGTACCCGTTCGAGCTCGACCCGTTCCAGAAGGTGTCGGTTGCGTCGATTGAGCGCGGCGAGTCCGTTCTCGTCTCGGCGCACACGTCGGCGGGCAAGACCGTCGTCGCCGAGTATGCAATCGCGCAGTGCTTGAGCAGGAAGGAGAGGGTCATCTACACGTCGCCCATCAAGGTGCGTAGTCCTGTTCACTGGTCGTGTTGTGTATGCTCTCATCTGACGTATCCCGCTCGCGCTCGCAGGCCCTCAGTAATCAGAAGTACCGAGACATCCTCGCCGACTTTGGCGACGTTGGCCTGATGACGGGCGACGTGACCATCAACCCGACCGCATCGTGTCTGGTCATGACGACCGAGGTGCGTGCGCTTCCTATGACTGTCCTTCGCGCTCTCCGACTGACCGTCAAGGGTGTGTGTCGCCGACAGATCTTGCGCAGCATGCTCTACCGCGGAAGCGAGATCATCCGCGAGGTCAGCTGGGTCATCTACGATGAGATCCACTACATGCGTGACAAGGGTCAGTAAAGGTATGCTTCTGCCTACATGCGCGCTGCTGACACGTACTCTTCTTGCTCGATAGAACGCGGTGTCGTTTGGGAGGAGACGATCATCCTGCTGCCGCACACGGTCCACTACGTCTTCCTCTCCGCAACGATTCCCAACTCGCTCGAGTTTGCCGAGTGGGTCGCAAAGTCGCACGATCAGCCGTGCCACGTCGTCTACACCGACTTCCGGCCGACGCCGCTGCAGCACTACCTGTTCCCCGCAGGAGGGGACGGCATCTTCCTCGTCGTCGACGAGAAGAGCGTCTTCAGGCAGGACAACTTTGAGAAGGCCATGGGCGGCCTTCAGAAGATGATCGGCGAGAACCCGGCGGACCCGACCGGCGGCAAGGGCCGCAAGGGCAACACGAAGAAGGGCGGCGCGCTCAAGGGTGGTGCGTCCCTGGATCCCCCTTTCTGTTGAGCGCGTTCTGAAAGCTAACACGGATCCTCTTGCCTCCTCTTAGGCGTGAGCGACATCTACAAGATCGTCAAGATGGTCATGGTCAAGAACCTCAACCCTGTCATCGTCTTTGCCTTCTCGAAGCGCGAGTGCGAGGGTCTCGCTCTCCAGATGTCCAAGCTCGAGTTCAACACGGACGACGAGCGCGACCTCGTGCAGTCTGTGTTTGAGAACGCGATCAACGCGCTTTCGGAGGACGACCGCGACCTGCCGCAGATTCAGAGCTTGCTGCCGCTGCTCAAGCGCGGGATCGGAATCCACCACGGCGGCCTGCTCCCGATCCTCAAGGAGGTGATCGAGATCCTGTTCCAGGAGGGTCTGATCAAGGTCCTGTTTGCGACCGAGACGTTCTCGATCGGGCTCAACATGCCGGCCAAGACGGTCGTGTTCAACAATGTCCGCAAGTTCGACGGCAAGGAGTTCCGCCCGCTCTCGTCGGGCGAGTACATCCAAATGTCGGGCCGCGCCGGTCGACGAGGACTCGACGACCGCGGTATCGTCGTCATGATGGTGGACGAGAAGCTCGAGCCTGAGGACGCAAAGAACATGGTCAAGGGCGAGTCGGACCGGCTCGACTCGGCCTTCCACCTCGGATACAACATGGTGCTCAATCTGCTCCGCGTCGAGGGCATCAGCCCGGAGTACATGCTCGAGCGCTGCTTCTACCAGTTCCAGAACACGGCCAGCGTCCCGCGCCTCGAGGAGGGTAAGTCTGTTGCTCCAGATGTTGCGTTGACTCGCCCACACCGCTGATCCTGCTTTGCGCTCGCTCCGACAGAGCTCCGCACGCTCGAGCAGGAGCGTGCCGACATGGTCGTGCCCGAGGAGACGGCCGTCGCCGAGTACTACGACCGCAAGCAGCAGCTGGCCGAGCTCGGCAAGGACTTCCGCACCGTCATCACGCACCCGACGTACGCGCTGCCGTTTCTCCAACCGGGCAGGCTCGTCACCGTCCAGCACGAGAACACCGACTTTGGTTGGGGCATCGTTGTCAACTTTACCAAACGTGCGCAGCCGAAGAACAAGGGCGGCGCGGACGCACCGCCGCCGCCGCCGGGCAGCGACACGCCTCAGTCTCACTACATTGTCGACGTGCTGCTCAACTGCGCCGCCGGGTCGGTCGTCTCAAAGGACCAGCGCCAAGGAGCGACGACGGTCCTGCCCTGTCCGCCAGGGGAGAAGGGCGAGCCGCTCGTCGTGCCCGTGCTGCTGTCGACCATCGCTAGTTTGAGCCACATCCGCATCTTCATGCCCAAGGACCTGCGCCCGCTCGAGGGCCGTCAGACGGCGCTCAAGGCGCTTGGCGAGGTTAAGAAGCGCTTCCCGGACGGCATCGCGCTGCTCGACCCGATTGAGAATATGGGCATCAAGGACGACGAGTTCAAGAGCTTGGTCAAGGTCCGTGTCGTCTTCTGCGCCTGCGGTTGTACCTAGCCAGTGCTAATGATTTCTCCTCTTCGCCTTGGTCTCCCGCAGAAAATCAAGACGCTTGAGAAGCTCGTCGAGCGCTCGGCGATCCACAGCAACCCGAAGCGGGACGAGCTGTACGCGCTTTACACGGCCAAGGTCGACAAGACGTCCGCGATCCGAACGCTCAAGAAAAAGATCTCGGCTGTGCACAACGTGCTGCAGCTCGACGAGCTCAAGAACCGCAAGCGCGTCCTCCGGCGGCTCGGGTTTACCACCGCTGAGGATGTCATCGAGATGAAGGGTCGCGTCGCGTGCGAGGTCAGTACGGGAGACGAGCTCCTGCTCACCGAGATGATTTTCCAAGGCGTGTTCAACACGCTCGAGCCCGAGCACGTCGCTGCGTTGCTGTCATGCTTCGTCTTCCAGGAGAAGGTCCGTCCCGCCTCTCTGCTGCTCAGGTCGGCCATCTGCTGACAGCCTTTTTACCCCCTGACCGCTCATCAGTCGACGCAGGTGGTCAAGCTGAAGGAGGAGCTCGCCGCGCCGCTGCGCATCATGCAAGAGAACGCGCGCCGGATTGCCAAGGTCTGCCGCGAGTGCAAGCTGCCCGTCGTCGAGGAGGAGTACGTCCAGTCGTTCAAGGTCGAGCTCATGGACGCCGTCATGCAGTGGTGCCGCGGCGCCAAGTTCTCCGAGGTGTGCAAGATGACCGATGTGTGCGTCCTTTCCTGCGCCCTGTCAAATACGTTGCGCCCTCCGCTGACTGCGCTTCTGACCGACCAAACAGCTTCGAGGGCTCGCTCATCCGTGCGTTCCGACGCCTGTCCGAGCTGCTGCGCCAGATGGCGCAGGCGGCCAAGGCGATTGGCAACACCGAGCTCGAGGAGAAGTTCACCAAGTCGCTCGAGATGCTCGAGCGGCCCAACACCGTCATCTTCGCTGCCTCGTGCGTCTTGCCTTCTTCCTCATGTCTTGTGCCGGTCGCTGACGTCGCTCATTCATTGCAGGCTGTACCTTTGATCACGCCCCTCATCTCTTGTTCATCCTGTACTTCTGCCGCGGAACCTCGTGTCTTCATGCCCTTCCATCAAATCGACAAGGTTGGCCAGCAGCAGGTCAGACCGCTGACTTGACAGGACCTCAGCTTTCGCAGACGTCTCCCAGAGAGCGATCCGACGCGGCGAGAGCAGTCAAAGGCAGGGGTGTAGGGCATGGATACAGTGGGAGTGGGAGGTCGAGAGAAGGGGGTGGGTCATCAGAAGCCCTTGTTCTTGATCGACTTGTACATGGCAGCGACCGAGTCCTCAAGGGACGTGTACTTGAGACCGAGAACCCTCTTGGCCTTCTCGCCGGACATGATAACGGCGTTGGCTGGGTCGTCGGCCTCCTGAGCCGCGCCACGCTGGCCCTTGGTGAGGTTGACGGACGGGTCGACCCTCTCGAGAGCCTCAACGAGGTCCTGCTTGCAAAAGGGGCCTGCATGGGAAAAGTCACGATCAGCGCTGCCGTCCGTCGAGCAACGAGAGCCAGATTACACACTAGCGCTGATAACGAATCGCTCGCCGCCTGCCTCAGGCGTCGTCAGGGCCAGACGGTGCGCGTCGGCGACATCGCGGACGTCTACCCAGCTGCCGATCGGCCCTGGAAGGTCCTCGGGCTTGACGCCATCTTTGAGGAGCTGAAAGAAGATGGCGACGCTTGTATTGATCGAGTCGGGCGACTTGACATCCTGCAGGATCGGTCCGAGAACGTAGCTGGGCAGGATGGTGGCGAAAGAGAAGTGAGACTTGTCGGCCAGCTCCCAGGCGGCCTTCTCGGCGAGGGCTTTCGAGGCCAGGTAGATGTGCATGGGCGAAGCGTCCTTGCCCTTCTCCTCGCACTCGCGGGGGCTGAACTCGTTCCAGTCAGCCTCGGTGAAGGTGTGAGGTGGCTCAACGGGCTCCATGATGGCAGCGACCGACGAAGTGCTGCGATGGGAGGCTTCGGAAGTCAGGTCACGCTCGTTGCCTCCAGTTAGCATATGGGAGATGGGACGCACACGACGACGCGCTTGACGTTCTGGCCGTACGCAACGACACTCTTCATAATGTTGATTGTTCCATCGACAGCGGGACGGATCAGCTCTTCGGGTTCCTTGGCCTGCATGTGGAATGGCGACGCCTGCGGAACGGTGCAGAACAGTCAAGACAGGAGTCAAGCGACGACAAAGGGCCGGGGAGCGACGTACCGTGTGAAGTACACCCTCAACGTCCTTGACAGCCTCATCAAAGGCACCGGGAGCATCGACGTCCTCAACGATGACATACCTGCAAAGGGGGTGTCAGCGCTTGTGGGATGTAAGAGACAAGCTGATGATATGGTAACGTACTCGAAGGGCTTGCCGGCGAAGGTCTTCTTGACATACTCCCCCTGCACAGCGTCCGGCGTGTCAGTCCGTCTGCCCGGGAAAAGAAAGCATTCCAGTCCAGAGCAACATACCTTCTCGGCGGAGCGAACGGAGCCGACGACCTTGAAGCCAGCGTTCAAAAGGCTCTCGACACAGTGGATGCCAACGAAGCCGCTGACGCCCGAAACTGAGAGATAGACGCAACTGTATCTCAGCTGCGGCTTTCTGACCATTGGAGGAAAGGTGAGACGCACCGAGGATCTGGTAGACGGTGTTGGAGAACGGTAAGACGGGAGGAAGGCGGTTGCCAGGCAGGGTGATCAGTAATCACTGTTGGCGAGATGCAGCACGTACGCACCTTGGATCCTGGGGTAGGGATCTGATGAGCAGACATGTTGATTGTTTGAGACTGGCTGTGAAGGGGAGGAAGAGGGGAATATGGGTGAGGGAGAGCAGCCGAGCGACGCATAGGAGGCTTAAGTATCATGAGGGCGAGCTGACGTGCCCTCCACCTGCTGACTGGTATCAAGAGCCCATCAGGCTCGGAAGAGAGAGGCTGAGCAATCGGACTTGGTGGGAGGGCTGACCTACAGCGCGTAGTTTGCGGTCATGTACCAGGGGGGGAGGCTTCAGACACCGTGCTGGCTAGCAGGCCGGCCTCGGGAGATCAAAGGAGGGGATCAGCTGCGCATCCGGACGACGCGCTTCCCTTCGCCGCCAGGATCAACAACACCAGGGGGGTACGGGCGGTCCACAAAGACGTGACACGTTTTCAACCTCTTCGACCAACTTTTTTCTCCTCCAGAGAGTAGAGGCTTTGCCACATCTTGCCACCTCTTCGCGTCTCGCCGCGCAATGTCGCCAGCGTCCCTCCCGGAGGAACCCGTTGCATCTGATTAGGCGTCGCTCTGGTGGCACAGGCGCAAGCAGAGAAGATCAGTCAACCCCAGCCCCAGGGGTAGTACTCTGTTTCCAGTCGACTTGTTTCTTCGCTCCAATTTGATCTCGCAGAAAACTTAGTTGTAGAGGAGGATTCGGACATTGTAATTCGATACAGTTGGGTGCCGGGCCGACGGAGCAGCCATCTGGAAGCACCCCATGAAGCCGTTTAGAAGCCCTTGTTCTTGATCTCCTTGTACATGGCAGCAACCGTGTCTTGGATGGGGGTGTACTTGAGGCCGAGCTCCTTCTTGGCCTTCTCGCCCGAGTGCACAACAGCGACGGACGGGTCGTTGGCCTTCGCAGCCGCGCCGGGCTCGCCTTTGGCGATGTTGTCGATGGAAGGGTCGACGGCAAGAGAGGCCTCCGTCAGGTCCTGCTTGCAGAAGGGACCTGAGACGTGCGAAAGGTGATCAGCGTTCAAGAGTTGGATGGGGAACAAGGTAAATTCCGCTCACCGGCGCTAGTGATGTACCTCTCACCATCCGCCTCTGGCGTCGTGAGGGCGAGACGATGTCCCTCGGCCACATCCCTGACGTCCACCCAGTTGCCTTTTCGGGGAAAGAAGAAGAGAAGGTCAATGAACGTGGAGGGAGGGACGGGCGGGCGGGCGGGCGGCGCAGGCACTTACCGAGTGGGCCAGGCAAGTCCTCAGCCTTGACACCCTCCTTGATGATGTTGTAGAAGATGGCGACGGAGGTGTTGAGAGCGTCGGCGGACTTGACCTCCTGGGTCGGCGGGCCGAAGATGTAAGGAGGGTGGATGGTCGAGAGAGAGATGTTGTTCTCCTTAGCCAACGACCAGGCAGCCTTCTCAGCCAGAGTCTTGGAAGCCTGGTACATGTCCCCGGGGGAGGCGTCCTTGCCCTTTTGCTCGACCTCGCGAGGACTGCGCTCGTTCCAGTCTTTCTCCGTGAAGGTGTGGGGAGGCTTGACAGGCTCGATGATGGCTGCAACCGACGAAGTGCTGCAACAGCAGAGGCAAGGGTCAATTTCCCTGCATTTCACGACGCTACAGAACGGAGTGAGCGTACACGACGACGCGCTTGACGTTCTTGCCGTGCGCAATGATGCTCTTGATGATGTTCGTCGTGCCATCAACGGCCGGGCGGATGAGCTCGTCGGGCTCCTTGGCCTTCATGTGGAAGGGCGAGGCCTGCAAGCACAAGCTCTCAGCACGGGCCCCAGTCGACGGACACCTACAGCTAGAGTACTGGGAGTGGACGCACAGTGTGGAGGACACCCTCAACATCCTTGACCGCATCGTCGAAGGCGCCGGGAGCACCGATGTCCTCGACGATGACGTACTCGAAGGGCTTGCCGGCAAACGCCTTCTTGACGTACTCGCCCTGCAAGCCGAACGAACCATCCTGTCAGCCGTTGAACGGCTGTACAGGAAGCAGAGATCAAGCGGTCGCACCTTCTCGGACGAGCGAACGGAGCCGACGACCTTGAAGCCATTGTTGAGAAGGTTCTCAACACAGTGAATGCCTACGAAACCGCTGACACCGGACACTGTGAGGGCATGCAGTCGGATACGATCAGGAGACAAACGCAGGTCCGCGCAGAGCGAAGGCTGACGAACCGAGGATCTACAGGACGGTGATGGAAACGGAAGGCCGATGGGTTTCAGCCGGCCTGCCGCGCAGTGAACGGACGCCAACCAAGGAAGAAGCGCACCTTGGAGCCGGGAGTGGGGACCTGCTTAGCGGACATATTGGTAGATGAGTTGAGTTGAGGGAAGAGGGGGGGGGGGGGGGATGTGGAAGGAGAGAGGAAGATGGGCGGGAGAGAGCAGTCGAGGAGAGAGTGACGTGCGATTAAGAGGGACGGAGCTGACAAGCCCTCCTCCACCGGTGTGCCCTCCACCGACGACTGCTTCCGCAGGCGCATCTCGCCCTTCCACCTTTGGAGCTGTCGAAGCTGATGGAACGGACGCGCTTGTCCGCCTTATCGTGGAGCTGGAGGCTGTCAAGAAAGACTTCCAGGGGACTGGTGAGCAGGTCGACGTCGAGCAGGAACAGCTGCTGCGCGCGCCAAACTCCGACGCACCTGCCTTCGCCAGATGGGTGGCGAGGACGATGACGACGGCGACCTCAGGAGCGACCCGACGCCCTAGTCTTGACGCCCGAAAGCCTGCATCAAGCTCAGCAGCACCTTCGGCCATGAGCTCGGCCGCGGCGATCCCTCCTTACCCCTTTCACAACACCCGCGTCGACCGCACGCTCGCGACCTTCCCTTCGTCGGACGACTCCGCCTGGCCTGCTATCGGTCGCTTCAAAGTCTTCACTCTTGTGTTCGTCCTGCCCAAGGTTGGCAGCCACGAGTGTCCGAGGGTGTGTCTGCCGTTGTCCTGAGCTGCGACGTCTGTGCTGAGCCTTGACCGCTTTGCACGGGTCGTCAACCCCCGCCCGCTCCAGGTTCTCCTGGGCAAGAAGCAACGCGGCGCCTTCACGGGCATGTGAGTATCGCAACCCTCGTCGGGCTACACATCTAGGGCTGACATGCTCCATGCGCCTCGCCTGCAGCTGGAACGGCTTCGGCGGCAAAGTCGACAACGGGGACGCGTCCGTGCACGCAGCCGCGTTGCGCGAGCTCGAGGAAGAAGCTGGCATCCTCGCAACGGACCTGGTTTACCGGGGAAGGATTGTCTTCGGTGCTGGGGGGCAGGAGGACGAGAGAAGCGTAGACATGCGGGTGTTCAGCTGCAGCGAGTGGGAGGGGGAGATCACTGCGTGCGGTCCTTCCTTCCCTCTCACCTGCCCCTCGGTCGCGGGAGCCCTTTTCACAGCCTGCATGCTGACGATCTTCGAGCTCGCGCTGCAGATCCGAAGAGATGGGCATGCCAACATGGTTCTCGACGTCATTCGACTCGGCCCTCCCTATACCACCCCTATCGACGCCCTCAACTCCCTCTGCGTCGACCCGCGACTCGCCAGCTTCATCGTACCCTCCACTGCCGGCCGCCATGCACCTCAGCTCGCCCCACTATCTCCCGCTCATATTTGGTGGCAAGTCTATCCTTGCTCGCTTCGACTATGACACGCTGCAGGAGGACGGGGAGACAGGGACCTGGAAGGGTCCGCGGCGGTGGTGGATCGGCGAGCTTGCCGAGGATGGGAACAGCGGACAAGGGAGCGAGTGGCCGCAATCTCCTGCGTAGCATGCCGTGCACATTCTGCTCTTCCGTTTGCAAGCTTCGCCGACGAGTTAGCGCGTGTTGCGAGGTCCACAAAGTCGGCGAGTGCATCAATCGCATGACGACGACGGATAGAGCGAAAGAGGGGTGGAGCTGCCTACTCCGAACAGGTAAAGTACAACCTGGGCGAAGGAGAGTGGAAGGGACTGGAGCAAGTCAGATCATAGGATGATCCTCTTCTCGTTGCGCACGAGAGCAAGCAGAGTTGCTGTGCCTTTTGGGAGTGGTACAAGGGGGTGAGTGACAAGAAAGGCGTGTTAGACGCCGTGTGGATATAGAGTAGGGGAGGAGTGCAGGTTGCGAGCGAGAGAGACCGGAGGCGAAGCAGGCTGGGTACAGGGAGAACGAAAGGAGGACGACTTGCTGTCCCGAGGAGCAGCGTTCAGTCGCGCTTCGAGTGCATGTTGTCCAGCTCAACCTCGTCGCCGCTCTGAAGATGGAGGTCAAGCATGCGTGAGCTTGAGGAAGCGCAAAGAGGCGGAGGGAAGCCAGGACATACCTCGCGATGCTCGTCGACGGCGCCGAGACCTCGTCCCCGACTGCGGCTCCGCAGGCGCGTCGCGTGGTCGGTGCCTCCCGGTTGGCGGTAGCCAGTCTTCTCAGGCGCCTCGCTGTTGACGCCGTACATACCGCCCGCGGTCCCGGCGCTGCCGCCGTTAGCTTTCCCTTCGTCAATTGTCGCGTGCTGAACGCGCACGCCGCGCCCACGCTCCTCGTCGCCGTGGATGGACCGCGCCGCGCCGCGCTGCGAGCCCGTCTCGGCCGAGAACGAGCCGCCGTTACCCCAGAGCTTCTCGGACGGGTGGAAGACGGTGTCGGCATCGCGCCTGAAGCTGACGTAGTCGTTCGCGAACTCGCCGTGGTCCGTGTCGTCCATGCCGACAATCTCTGCCTGCTCGCTCGCGCGGAAGTGCAGGCCCGGGATGTGGTCGATGACGAACATGATGGCGTACGTGACGACGAAAGTCCAGCCAAAGCCTACGCAGATCCAGGCCACCTGTAGGCCGAGCTGGCGGAAGTGGCGGTCCAACCAGCCTCCGGCGATGTCTGCGTAACCGTCGAGGTTGGCGATGTGCTTCTGCGCAAAGATTCCGGTGAGGAAAGTCCCGCTGCAGGGCATCAAAAACTGCGTCAGCGGCCTCTGTCAAGGTATGCTGGAGCAGCAGGACCCACATGACGCCGGACAGGGCGTGACAGGCGAAGATGTCAAGCGGGTCGTCGACGCGCATGGGGGCCTTCAGGCCAGTGGCCAAGTTGGAGCAGAAGGATGAGAGGAAGCCTGCAGTAATGGGTATCGTCAGCGGCGGCTCAGGCCGGCACACCAAGATGCGTTTGAACACGCACCGACAAGGACCGCAGCAGGCGCACCGACAAACCCAGCGGCGGGCGTGATGGCGACGAGCCCACAGATCGCGCCGGTGCAGAAGCCGATGCAACTCCACTTTCGCTCGAGCCGCCAGTCCATCACCATCCATGTGATGCCACCGACCGCGCCGGCGAGGTTGGTCGTGTAGATCGCCATAGCTGCGCGCAGGTTGGCCGCGAAGGTTGAGCCGCCGTTGAAGCCGAGCCAGCCGACCCAGAGGAAGACGGTCCCAAGAACGATGTGCGAGACCTGCGAAGCAAAAGAGGAGTCAGCAAATCAGTGCTCAAAAGCAAAAGACAAGGAGCGACACACATTGTGAGGCTTGAAGAGAACCTCGCCGCCGCGACGAGGGCCGATGTAATAGGAGTAAGCAAGGCCGGTGACTCCAGAGGCGATCTCGATGGGCACCTGCATATGTCACCACTTGTTTATCAGCCTTCGCTTCCGCGCAAGGGTTTAGAGCAAGCGCAACGTACCCCGCCAGCGTAGTCGAGTACACCCCACTTGTAGGCCCAGCCGTTTGCGCTCCAGATCCAGTGCGCAAGAGGGCTGTGAAGCAAGGCAAAGATCAGGTTCGACGATCCTCTCAGCGGCTCTGATCGGACTTACTCGTAGACAAGCGTCGTCCAGACGAAGGTAAAGACCATAGCGGGGAAGAAGCGACTTCTCTCCGCCATTGCGCCTAGCGCGATGGCAGGGACGAGAGACGCGAACATGGACCTGGGAGGAGCGGCGCCCTAGTCAGCCGCTGATCGTTTGATGGGTGTTCAAGCGATCGCCACGTACTGGTAGATGGCGAAAACGATCTCAGGGATCTTGTTGTTCGCCTCGCCGACGGGCAGCTCGAGTACCTTCATGAAGGCAAAGTTGCGTAGGTTGCCCCAGAAGAGGCCGCCCGTCTTGGAGAAGGTGAGGGAGAAGCCCCAGAAGAACCACTGAAAGCTGACGACCGCCATGGCTGCGCGCGGGAGGACCCAGCAGGTCAACGGACTGCGCACGAGGACTCATCAAGTTCGCTGAGGCGCAGGCAGAGAGCACGCACCGCACATCGTCGCAAACAGCAGCTGGAGAGCGTTCTTGCGCCTGACGAGGCCGCTGTACAGGTAGCCGAGGCCAGGAATCATGAGAAACTGCCGTAGCCGCACACGCGGGCACGCGGAAGGTCAAATGTCAGCCCCTTCTTGCCGGAGCTGCCGCCCCTTCGATGAGCTCAGGAGGCAAGGACGCACGACGAGGGCTGAGCAAGTAAGCACCCAAGCGATGTCTCCTGGGTCGTAGGCTGTCGTCGTGCCCTCCGCCGTCGAGATGAGGTCCTGCAAGAGGATAGCAGGACGCGGCGATCCAATCGGAAGTCAGTCCCGTTGTGGCTCGCTCCCGACTCGCACGATGGGAGGAAGCAAGGAGGAGGGACGAACGGTGCCTCCAGAGTTGATGGCGCCCGTGTTGCCATCGATGGCACCGCTGAGCATCCAGAACCCGAGGGTTAGCGAGCGCTCTGCAAGCTGGAGACGCGCACCGAACGCACTAGGTGAGGTTGGGCATGTTGGCTTTATCCCGAGGAGGCGTCGAAAGTCAAGAGCTTCCCGGCAGTGGGCTGAGGCACAGGCGGGAGGGCTGAAGGCGTCTGCAAGCCGGAAGAGTCGAGCAGCAGGGCAAGAAGGCGGCGTGGGTGGCGAGGAAAGGTCGAGATGGCACCCTGGAGCAGCGACCTAGACGAGATACGTCGACGGCCAGTCGTGTTGAAATTGGAAGGGAAGGATATTGGTCAGGGTTGCGGTTCGGGAGAAGAGAGGGTCCGACTTCTCGCCCGCGGAAGCAATGAGACTGACTGGGCGGACTCCTGCTCGCTTCCATGAGCGCACGCTCCTCGAGAAAGCAGGTAGACTGGCTCAAGCCTGCCCTTGCGCGCATGCCTCGTCCTGACACTATAGTCGTTGCTGCAGCTGCAGCAGTGCTGGCGAAGAGTCAGAGCCCTGCGCGGACTTGTACTCGTCGATCGGCCCCCAGGCGCTTCAGCCTGCCTGCTGCTGCGCGCCGCGTCGTCGCTGCCAAGCTGCTGCGGCCGTCCTCCCGACGAGCATCAACGCTGACTTGATGTTCAGGATGACAAGCCGAGCAGCTCACGGCAAGACAGATCGTCGAGGATAGTGGACTGGTCCTGCCTGCAGAGCTCATCGCTTGCTACTGACCGGCGTTTGTGATGACGCTTTGCCCCCTCACCCCTGTGTCCCGACCGCCTCCTGTCGCTCAGGACTCGAGCCCTCTGCCTTCCTTCCTCGGAAAACGATAGCTCGGCCCAACCTACAGCTGACGACCATCAAACCCTTTCCGACCATTTCCAGCTGTCCCGCCTATCTCTCACGCTGCTGGCAGCTCCCTCCCTCCTGAAGCACTGTCCTCCTCAGCTCCAGCATAACTCGAAGCAGGGCCTTTACAGCCAACCACTCTACTCCTCCCGACGCGTCGCCCTTTGTCACTCTCACCAGCTACGCGTCTTCCGGCATGCCGTCCGACCTCACAGACTGCACCATCCCACAGTGGGCTGCCCGTCCTCCGCCCGTCCCGTCGCTCGAGCGCACACCGCATCGCTCACACAAAAATCGTCGCCTGCCGCTCGTCTTGAAGTTCACTATGTGCTTCCTCGGGCTGTTTTGCGGCGCCATGTACTGGCGGAACCCGGAAGCGCTCCTCTCGCTGAGCAGGCGGGAGCTGCAGATCCAGGAGGATCAGGCAGGGGGACTCGATAGCATGGCTGGGTCAGACGAAAGCACCTACGACGCTGTGAAGGTACGCTGCATTGGCGCTGAGGCCTCGACTTCGACGAGCTTGACTGACATGCTCCCGTCCGCAGGCATTCTGGAGTCATCGGACCGGCCGCACGAGGGCCGGCTCGAGGCACAACCTCAATCGAAGTCCCCATGCCCACCTTCAGCGGCCGCATGAGCTGCCGCCCAGGCCCGACCGGCCGCTCGAGGACAACGCCTCAGCAGCGCTGAACTCTTCATCAGATTATCCGGTCCTCAAGGTTAGCCCGGCCACGCAGCGCATGGGTCTGTTCCTGATGTGGCCGAAAGACGTCGAGTACACCCAAACGTCGTCTTTGTGCGCCCATCCGTTTCTGGACCCAACTTCCATCCTGACTGCTCTCCGCTGTCTTTCAGCCTCCTGCAGAGCTTCCTAACTTCCCCGACTGCCGATATCGCCAAGCTCGTTATTCTCATCAGAGGCGACGCCCGGACGTGCCGCGAGCACACGCGGCGGATCACCGAAGAGATGAAGGCTGTGCTCGAGGTGACGTCGTCGCTCGACAGGAACGCGGAGTCGGTTTGCCTCGACGATGGGGAGTGTGGGTATACCCTTTCATCAAGCTTCCTCGCTGTCAGTGGGCTGACCCATCGATAAGCTCTTCAGACTGGGCGCATCACAAGGACTTCTTGTGCTTGTCGTGGGACTGCACCGAGGAGGTTGAGAACAAGCTGGTGGAGGCCATGATCGCGCACGACGAGACCGACACTGTGCGTCATTGTGTTGCTGTTCCGCGCAGGAGTGCGCTTGCTGATTCACAGCGTTTGACCGCTCGCATAGGACAACGACCAGTTTCGCCTGATCCGAGGACTCGTCTTCGACTCCCTCTTGCCGGACGACGTCAAGTGGTGGGGTTGGATCGGCGGAGACGTCTACATGGGAAAGTACGCTCTGTCCCATGGCTTGATGCTTTTGCGTTCAACGCTGAACTTTCGCTGCGTCTTCCACAGTCTGCAGCGCAAGTTCCCGTGGGACATCGCGCACAACTTTGACGTCGTCATCCCGAACGCAGTCTCTCTGGCCGAGTCCGAGCCCGCCGCCCTCTCGTACGTCTTTCGGTGGCGGGCGAGGAAAAAAGTCGTGCTGACCGCACTGCGCTGTCGGCAGATCGAAGCTGGCCTTCTTCCAGCGGAGAAAGTCAACGGCTGAACTCCTCGCGGGCTTCCCGGCGTTTCGCAGCCTGGGTGCCTTCCTTACGTCTGAGCGGGCGACACTTCCAGGTGCGTTCGACGCGCCCCCGCTGAGTTTGCCGCAGCTGACGTTCGCTCGTCGCAGCCTATACCGACTACCTTCTCGGTAGCAAGGATAACAGCTTCCTTGCTTACGAGGCTTACGTCGCGCCCTTCAACCACGCCTCGCTTGCACGGTCCCTCCTACAAACCGGCGTCTTCTCGCTCTTCCTTCCCCCGAACTTCGGCTCGTCGTCCTCTAACGTCGTGCCCATGCTCTCGTCCGGCGACCGACAGGGCTACCTTCGCCTGATGACCCAGCCGCGTCTTGCGCCGCACGTCGTCGGCTCCTTCACGGCGCAGGGCAGCGAGCGGACACTCGTGCCCGGCGAGGCGAAGACGTTCGCACCATTGTTGAAGGCCGATGGAGAGGAGCCGCGCTTCAGAGAGGTCGAGTACTGGATGTACAGGCTCGGAGGACGGAGGGAAACGGTGATGCGGAGCGAGCTGAGAAGCGTCCACCAGGACAAGGACTTCGTGATCAACGAGTGGACTTTGGACTTCGCTCGCGTGAGTCTACCATTTTACCTCCATAAATGGGAATAGTCGCTGACTTATAAACATCCTTCCGTCCCGTAGAACCACCAGACCGACCGACCTCAGCGTATGTTCTGGTCTTCGCTGCAGTACCCTGATCTGCTGCTGATACCCGCGCTTTTATGCTCGCAGCCCCGCCCTATCCGCCGAACCGCCTGCGCCGAGGGCACGCCCTCACATTCCTGCCCGACCCGTCCCGCTCGTCCGCCCGCCACGTTCGCTTAAGAGAGGAGATCTGGGACGACCCTGCGCGCCCGACAAAGCCGTGCTGGTGAAGGGCCGAGCGGTACCAGACCGGCGCGCGCATCTACTGAGCCGGGTTGGCTCGTCTGCTCCTCCATGCTTCGCTCAACCTCTCTTGAGCCCGTTTTGCTTGCTTCGCTCTCCCTTAGCCTTGCTTTGCTGTCGGAATGCGCGCAACCTTCGTGTTAAACACGCCGCACCTTCCTTTCCCTCCGTGCTCCGCTGTTGTACGCTCCTTCGGGCACTGTTTCCCTTTTGCCATTGCGCTTCTTGCCCTCCCACTGCCCCGGCTCGACCACTCTGCTCATGATTTCTGGATCTAGTCATCTAAGATGCACTGAGCTCTAGCGTCTACTTGTAGCTTGGCTGCCCGTTCGCGCCCTCCTTCCCGACCAGCACGCCGGCGTTGCACAGCATGCGCGCCGCGCCAAAGTCGCGCAAGACGAGCTCCTTCCCGGGCTCGACGAAGAACCACCCAGCGAAGCCGAGCGCGTTGGTGCTTGCTTTCCACACGGGAGGCGACTCGTCCGAGGGCGGTGACGAAGGGGAAGACGGGAGGGGGATAAGCGTGTCCCGTTCCGCGCGGGGAACGACATGCAGCCCGGCGGAGGTGAGGAGGATGTTGTGCGAGGTGATGCTGGGCGGGAGGAGGGCCAGCTGTGCGGTGTACGCCGCGTAGAGGACGGAGGAGGCCGGCTTGGAGGGCAGGGGGATGAATGTCTGGTGGTAGGGCAGCGGGAGGAATTGTGGTTCTGTGCGCGCGAGGCCCTGGGTCAGCGCGGAAGAACGAGAGCGAATGATTACGAGAGTCCCACCGCTCGACGCTGATGGCGGGTGATGCACAAAGTGCTCCTCGGCCGGGATGCACTTGACCTCTTGCGAGCCGTCGACTGTTTTGCGGAGCGGGATGGGCATGAACTGCAGATGGCGGTGTGGTTGGCTCGCACCGCTGCGCTGTCCGATGCTTTGCGCGCAAAAGCACACTTGTCAGCGGTCCCTCGACTCTGGCCATGGACAGCGTCTGGGGACTCACTTGCCAAAGCACAGCAAATCCTGGCCCTTCTGGCGCAGCGCGTCAAGGATCTTCCAGGCGGTGAAGAGATCCTCCTCCTCGAGCGGGCCTACCTGCGACTTCCAGTCCTGCGTGACGAGCATGAACTGCGATGGCAGGAGGTTATACTTGTTGAGCTGCAACGACCGAACAGTCCTCAAGATCAGCGCGATGAAATCAGTCGAGCGAAGGGGTAGCGCACGAAAACGTAGTAGCCTGTGAGCTCGCCGATGTACTCTGAAGGAACGAAGGGTGGGCTGAACGGATCGCTCTCGCGCTTATGCTCAAGATCCGGCAGCTCCTTGGACGGCGGCGGTTTCTTGTTGAACTCGGGCAGAACATGGATCTGGTCTGTGAGCGTTTGACAAGGTCAGGGCGAGGCGAGAGAGGAGCACTGCGCAGTCATGGACAGGGGGACGAACAGGGCACGCCGTGCTCGATGGACTCGACGATGACCGACGTGTCGTACAGGAAGATCTTCTTGTCTGCGATAGCCGAGTCTAGTCACCAAAGCAGGAGTGGTTAGCGCCGTCGAGAAGCGTGCAGGAAGAGAGCAGGTCGAGGAAGAGGGCGCACCGTACGCATCTCGGACGGCGCTGGGCAAGGCCTCGAGCATCTCCTCGTCTGAGGGCCGCTGAGAGGGCGGTGCAGGCTGGCCGTTGGGCTCTCCGAGGTCGCCCATCGTTGCTGTCCGAGGTAGCAGGTCGTCGTCGAGCACCCGTCGATGGTGGTTCTGACATCCGCTCGAGGTCGCAGCCTGACGGCGCAACCCCAAGCCGACGCCAGCAAGAAACCCCCGTTCGGTGTCAATGAGAGAGTCGGAGTTGTCCTGCGCTCAGGCAGGTCCACCTGCGCTCCTTCACCCGTCCAGCATCGCATGATCCATGGCTCTGAGAAAAGCATCGCGGCAGCCATCGGCAGCAGCATGGAGCTCTCTGCGAACGATCATGTCGGTTGAGGTGCGGCCTGGCTCTCCGCGCTCTGTTGCGGCCCGCGCCCGTCTTTGGCCGGCGCGACGACGCGTCCGACAGCTCCACCCCCTCCAACGTCAACCTCACGCCTGCTCACCTCCTCCCCATCTCTCCTTCGCGTCGGCCGTCGTTCGAGCTTGCCAGATGGAACGAGATCGTCCGGATGGATCACTTGCAGCGTCCATCTTGACCCGCTTGCCCACGCCTCCCACAACCGACCCGGCTGTCGACCAACCTCAGCCGATGGACGTCGATCCCGCTGAACCTCCCGCCGTCCGGAAGCCGACTCTCCTGGACTACACCCTCCTCACCTCGCCGCCAATCCCTTGGCCGCAGCCGTCCCTCGGTGCAGAGTCGCTGCAGGTCGGCGGTCGCTACTGGCCCACGCCTGCAGCAGAAGCGCAGAATGTCTCGACAGCGCGCGCGCGAGCAGAGTACATTCAGGCCTTGTACCTGCCCGAACAGGTTTATCCGCTAGCCGACCTCGTGCATACGCTCGTCGACGTTCCGGTCGAGCTTCTGGCCTCTGTTCAAGCCGTCTCCGCCAAGCACCGCAGGGTCCTGCCGGCGCTGCTTCCCTCGCTATTCAGCAGCAACCCGCCGCACGCCGTGCTCAGTCCACCAGCGGAGGGCGAGCAGAACATCGACGACGCCGAGTGGCGGACGCTTCGTAGTGGCTTTGGCCTGCGGCTTGGTAGCAAGTGCCTGGGCGTGCCGGCTAAGGGCAAGGATGGGGAGACTGAGGAGGAGCGCAGCGAGCGGCGGACGGCAGAGGAGGAACGCTGGGTGTGCGACGGACGCGAGTGGGTCGAAAGCCTTGAGCGGCGCGAGTACGTTCTCAGATCCCGACAGATGCTCTTGAGTGTGCTGACCAGTTACCGCTATGCAGGGTGCTTATGCAGGTTCTCGTGCATTTCCTGCTTCCTCCGCCAGCGAGCGCGCAGTCGACCTCCCTGCCCAAGAAGCGCTCGCGCAAGTCGACCAAGGCCACCCCTGCTTCGCCTTCGGATGGACCAGTCGACCTTGCGCAGAGCTTGACGACTTTTGCAGATCGCTTGTCCCTCTGGCAGTCGCTCTCGACGTTGGGCGTTGACTCGCTCTCCCTCACGACGCCGAAGGGCAAAGAGCGTGCAACGTCATCTGGCGACTGGGTCCAGCGTTTTTACCTCGACATCATCGAGCCGAACTTCGCCAAGTCGCATCCTGGCTTCTGCCTGATCTTGACATCGGCGCTGCAGCTGCCGACCCTCCCGCGGCCGGTCAAGGCAACGCCATCCCGCACGCAGTCCGCACCGGCCGAGGTCGAGAAGTCTAATCCGACGCCTCCAACACCGGTCGTCTGGCCGCCTGTACCCGCCCCGTCCGCAGCGTCCCGCCGCAAAGGAAAAGCGAGGCAGCTGCCTGAAGACGCCAACAAGTACGTCCTTGCGGCGGCGGCGGCGGCAGGCAAGGCCGGTGGGGGGTCGACCGCAGGTGCTCGGATGGCGGATTCGATATCGCGCGCGGCGTCGACGTCCAGGCCGTTCTCGCGTTCGTCGTCCTCCGCGTCGAACGCAACGGGTGCGATTGCGAGCGAACGCTCGCGCTCTGCGACGACGGCGATGCTCGAGCGCGCGGCGTCCGTCGGTCCGGCAGCGAGCATCAAGCCTCTGCGCGCTGCTTCACTTGGACCCTCCGCTGCCGCGGGTGCTGCCAACGGCTCCGCTTCGACGGTCCTCAGCGCACATTCCACGTCCGGTCGTTCCTCTTCAAGCTTTGCGCGCACGGCCAGCCAAGGCCCCGAGAGCCAGGCGGAGAAGCTCATGCGCCGCAGCGTGAGCTTCACAAAGGGTGCGGGGGTGGGCAAGAAGCCTGCCGGCGGCGGAGCAGGTGTGAACGACAAGGAGAAGGACGGGAAGAGCGAGCAGATGAAGCTCGACCGGCTGTGGGGTGCCAGGATCAACAAGCCGCTCGCGGCGTCTGGTGGCATGGGCGAGGAGAAGGGCGTTCGAGTGGCAGCTGGCCGCCGGGATAGCCTGTCCAAGACCAAGTCAACCGGTGCGTCTTTTGCTTGTCTCTTCTTCCTTGTCGTTGGGCTTACCTAACCCTCGCTCGCTGGTTGAAGGCGCTCGCATCATACCCGCTTCGCTCGCCGCTCCTGCCGCTGTTGCACCCACACGCACCCTCGTCCCCGAGACACCCGTCAAGGCCGTCCCCCGAACGCTCGTCCTCGGCACGCCTGTCGGCGCTCTCCCGGCCTTTGTGGCCGAGACGCCACCTGCGGCTGACAAGGCTGGCGGGCGCGCAGCTGTCGCGCTAGGTCGCGTCATGGAAGGCGACAAGGACGGCCTGGATGAGTTCTTCGACAGCGACGGCGAGTGACGCGCCTTCCAGCAAGGTCGGCCCTGTACGATGGCGCTCAAATGGACAGGCAGCAGGTGTCGTTGCAAGAACATCCCATCAATTCGTCTTTCTCTGAGCCTGCGAGATTCTCCGAGCTCCGGCTCAAACGCGCCTGACGATGCTCGAATACGTCAAGCCTACAGCGCCGTTGGCCGCTCCTCCGGCCGGCGGGCCGATGACGGACGCGCCCTGCTCACCTGCGCTCAGGCCGAGATTGATGCTCGCAAGTCTGTCCTCGATCTGCGCGCGCTCGGCGTCAGGCAGGAAAGAGGGTGCAGACGCCTCCTCGCCCCTTTGCGCGCCCCTACCGTTGCTGCCGGAGACGAGCGTCGGCGCCGGCGAGGGGTCGAACAACGCAGCGGAGGATCGAGCGATCGGCCGCCGGGGCTCAAAGTCGTCGTCGTCCTCCTCCTCCTCGGTAAGCAACCGCGGCAGATGGACGTCCACCGACTGCACCGAGATCGGGTCCGACGTCCGCGTGGGCATGCCAGGGAGCAGCGTCGATGCGCCCGTCGCTGTCGCCTGCCGGGTGCGAGCCGTGCGGTCCGGCGAAGACGGGTCGAGGTGCTCGACTTCGCCGTTCGGCGTTGCGCGCAGGACTGCCGCCCGCCCTCGCCCACCGCTCCAGATGCCCTCGCTTGCCTGTGGACTCGTTGGAAGCTGCGCTGAGCCGCCGGCGCCCATGCCCGCTAGCGGCGGGAAGTCGTTGGTCGACGTGAAGCGCGGCGGCGTGCGCGAGTGCGAGCCTTCAGGCCGCTTGATGTCGAACTCTGCTCACGTGAAAGACGGGTCGCGTCAGCTAACAAGTCACACCGGAGCGGTCTGCAGTGGAACGCACGCTGGTTGCCGACGGACCAGTCTGGCCGGGGCGGCAGAGGGTGGTCTTTCGGTGGCGGGATGTGCGCAAGCTGCGAGAGCCCTCGAGTGCGAGAGACGGACGACGTCGTCGATGCCTGCAAGAGCTGGACAGGTCAGCACCACGGCACATGCGCTGCCAGGATGCGATGGCGGACGCACCGGTGACGAAGGACGATCTGTGCCCGCGCCCGAACTGCGCCGCCTGCCCGACCGCCCGCTCTGCGTCGTCCCCGCATTCGACGTCGACGCCCAGCTCTGCCTGCTCCCTGCCGTGCCCGTCGTCCCTACGTCCGACCCCCACGCCGGCTGGCGGATGCTGCTGAGCCCGCTGCTCGCGCCAAAGCTGAGCCGGCTGGATGAGCTGCCGCGCGAGTGCGGGCGCGAGCTCCCCTCCCCGCCCCCGCCGGCGCCGCCGTTGCCGGTCGAAGACGATACGCTCGAGTCGGACCGGTGGTACGCTGGAGGGCGCATGACCCACTGGCCGCTGAGCGCCGCTGAGTCCGAAGGGTAGTGCTGTGGCTGAGGGACGACGACCTGCGGCGGCTGCGCAACGCCGTACGTCGTGTAGGACGCCGCGGGAAAAGTCATGAGCGGTTGCGGCGGCGGTGCAGCCTGGCCGTGGTGGTGCGTGCCGTTTGGGAAGGGAGGAGCTGACGAGGCGCCATCCGTGCGGTACTGACCGTAGACGCCAGCTTGAGGCGGCTGTCCAGGAGCAGGGCCGGATGTGTAGAAGGGTGAAGGCGCGCCGGCCATGTAGGGGGACGAGGAGGACGTGATAGACGGCGACGGATGGCTCGGCGTGGCAGGATACGAGTGCGAGCTGTACGCCGCCCCGCTTGCCTGCCCAGTGGCCGGGAACCCCTGCTGCGCGTGATGTTGCTGCTGCTGGGGCATGAACATCTGCTGCCCATACCCCGCAGGCTGTGCGACGTACCCTCCCGCCTGCTCGAAGGGGATGAACATGTACGCCTGCCCCGAAAGCGGCTGTTGCGGGTAGTATCGTTGAGCGGGGACCATCGCCGGCTGCTGTTGCTGCTGCTGGGGGATCGCCTGCGGCGGCGAGGGCTGCGTGACGGTCCAGTCGGATGCGGTGTATCCTGCTGGTGGACGGCGGGCGGAGCCAGAGCTGGACGGCTCGTACAGCCGCGGCTGGTTCCCGTACCCTTGGAAACCGCCTCGAGATGACCCTGCGTACGAAGGGTTGGATGCGGCCGATGACGCGGTGTAAGAGTTCGTCGGGTGGGCAAACGACGTGCTAGAGGCAGGCGGCCGGACGTTGCGCGCCCGGTACCCGCCGCCGCCGCCGCCGCCGCCGCGGGAAGACGCGGCCGAGCTAGAGCTGCCGGCCTTGCTTGCCGGTGCGGGGTGCTGTCCGACCGACGGGTACACGGGCGAGAAGGAGGATGCGGAGGGATGCGCGTTGTGCGCTGGCGTTGGGAGGGAGGGGTCGAACATCGGCGCGGAAGGACGCAGAGGGAGAGAGTACTGCTGCTGAGCGGCCGACTGATAGATGAAGGCGTTGGAGGAAGATGAGGACGGCGGCGGCTCGACGAAGACGACCGGTACCGAGTCGGTCGACGACGCTCTCGAGGACGCTCTCGATCTACCTGTCCGTCGCTCAGCCGACGACCCGCGCCCTGACGACTCGCCGTTAAGCCTCCTGCCTGACCCGGCCGTGTTCTTACGCTCGCCGCCGGGGTCCGCCGCACTGCTCGGCGGCCCGGCGGTGGTCGTGCTCGCGCTGAAGATCTTGGTGCGCGCAGCGTCGTACTCGGCTTGGCGCTGCTCATACGTCTTCTTCCGGCCCGACTCTGCAGCGTCGTCCCCACCCCCACCGATGCCACCCGGGGACGCGCCGCGCGACGCAGGCAGGCTCATCGCTGGATCGCGGCGCATCAGGCGGAAGCCGCTCGGCGGCTGGTTCGCAACGGACGTCGAGGGCTGAGGCGGGGCGGGCGCGATGTCGATGACGCGGTAGGGTGCGCTGCAAGCGAGCAAGACCGTTAAAGTCAGGGAGATGGACGGACCGAACGGAGGCGGGTCGGGAGAAAGCTCGGACGCACCTGGTCAACGCGTAGAGCTCGACAGGCAGGCGGACGACGATCGCCTTCGCCTCTCCGGTTGCGGTCTGCAGGCCGAGGTAGGCTGCACACTGGTAGACGATGCGCCGATGGAAGGAGGTGCTAGGCGAGTACGACAGGCTCGCTCGACTGCGTCGTTGGCAAGAAAAGGCAGGCACTCAGCGCGTCAGTTGCTGCTCCGGCGCTACGTGCGACTGATCGGAGCTCAAGCGGACGGACCTCGGGTTACCGAAGAGCGCCTCCATGTCTTGCGCGACGCTGAGCACGTACAGCCGGTCCTTGCCAGACAGCGCCTCAACGAGCTGCATGTCGACCGGTGGCCGGCCGCCTGTGCTGCTGCTGCTTGCCGTCGTCGACACGCCGCCTGCTACGCTACTGCTGCTGCCGTCGTCGCGCGTAGCGACGGACACGCTGCTCGAGCGCGCGCTCGCGCCGCCGCCGCCGCCGCCACCAGCCACACTGCTGCTCGTCGCCGCGACCGACGACCGTCCGTCGCACTCGTCGTCGAGCGCGAGCGACGACGCGTCCGCGCCCCCTGCCGCGCGCGACGAGAAGGACGCGACGGACACGGAGGCGGACGGGCCGAGCGCGTCGTCCGCGGAAGGCGCCTCAGACGGCGGCGCCGGCGGCGGCGGCGCGGGGACGCTGCTCGCGGCGCTGCTGCTGGTCACGCTGACGCTGTCGCCTGCGGCGCTGCTGGGCCTGGCTGACGAACTCGCGGGCGACGACGACGACAGCGGGGGCGTAGCGAACGCCGCGCGGGGCGTGGTGACCGTCTGCTGCTGCTGCTGCTGGTGCTGGTGGTAGTGCATCGGGCCGTCTGTCGGACAAGGCAAGCAGGCGGGGGGAGGTTAAGCTCGAGCGCTCACGTCCATCGCGATCGCGCAAGGGGGGCAGCAGGGGGACCTGCGAGGGGGGGAGCTGCCAAACGCGCGTCCGGCCATCGCATGCGCGCGCCGGCCACTGGTTCCCCTTTCCCCCCTGCCGGTTCAAACCCAGGGCAAGGGAGCAGACGCACCGGTGCTGAGCTTGCCCGCGAGCGGGCTGTCGTCCATCGCGGCAGGGCTGAGGGAGACAGGAAGGAGGCTGGCAAGCGGCTGGTGGTCGTCCCTCGCCATCGCCGCCGCCTCTGCGCGCGACCCCCGACCGAACCTAAGTCCTTTCATCAATCGATTCAGCTACCGCCGCACAAGTCACTTACCCAGCCCCTCTCGACAGTTCGCGCAGCCATCGTCCTCCACTCACGCTTGCTCAGCCTGAGCGCAATCACGGGCGCAGCAAGCGGGCAAGGCATAGTATCTTGACCGAAGACTAGAGGGGAAGGGGTCAAACGGGGGCGGGCGCGAAAACAGGAAAAGGAAAAGCCGTGATGTCCATTAAGCCAAAGGTGAGGAACCGTAGAGCGGTACAAAGGAGGCGCGCGGCGAGCCAAAGGGGGATAATAAAATGTGGGGGGAGCATGTCTGCGAGACCGGAGCGAGGCAGGTGTAGAGCGTTGGGGGAAAGGGGGGGGGGGGGGGGGGCTTTGGCGGGCGGATGGGGAAGTACAATGGCACAGGTGGGGGTTGGTTTGGGTGCTTGCTTGCGAGTGGCCATTGGCGTTGCGTAGGCGGGCCGATACACGGGGAGGGGGGGGGGGGGCGGGAGTCGAACGACAGGCGTATTAAGTGCGGACCATCGGAGGGCGCGCCGAGGGTGGATGAGATAGGCGAGGCCGACCGGCAGGGTCTGCAAGAGCCCAAGGAAGCTGTCAGCCTTTGATCAAGAGTGGAGCGAGAAAATGGCGGACGCACATGGAGAGATCGAGCACGGTCTCGAACGCAATCCCGATCGAGGGCGGGAGTACGTGGGTCTGGGAGCGAGATGCGGAGGGCTAGGAGAGAGCGCGCGCAGACGCTCATATTTGCGGCTTGCGCAGGTTGCCGTCCTCGTCGAGCAGCTCGCGGTTGCGGCCCATCCCGCCGCCGTCCGCGATCATCTCCTCGACGTGCGCGCCGGTCCTACTGACGAGATGTGCCGTCGGCGTCTCTGCGCGTGTTGGGCTCAGCAGCCCTGCGCCACCGCCGCCGCCGCCGCCGATGACAGGGCCAGAGGAGGACACGCCGCTTGCCCGCGGGGCGGAGAGGTACTCGGACGTCGTCGGCGTCGCGATGGGCAGGGTCGACGCGGTCGCGGCGGAGGTCGTCTGTGCGTTGGAGGAGGAGGACGGCGCGGGCGCGGCGTGGTAGTAGGTCTGCCGGGGCTGGCGCTTGAAGTCGTACACTCGGAAGCTGCGCACCCAAAAAGGAGGGCATGATCGTCAGCCACGCCTCTTCCAAAGCAGAGCAGGTGAGAAAGGGTAGGGGGGGGGGGGGGGGCGCCCCCCCCCCCCCCCACCCGTCCCCCTGGCGGGCCAGCCACCGCCCCCCGGTCGTGCTCGCCACCGTCTCCCCTCCATCGCCGCCGTCCCCCCACGCCCGCCCCCCCCCCCCCGTGCCGTCGCGCCACATGGGCCTTCTTCCTCGCGGGACACTACCCCCGCCGCGCGGCCTGCGCCCGACCGCACGCCGACCCCCACACCGCCACACACGACGCGCC
>MVAM01000269.1:0-18692 GCA_014825675.1 Cystofilobasidium ferigula
AGCTGTCCTCTCACCACAACAACGTCGACGAGCGAACCAAACACCAAAGCGAAAAAAGTAAAGAAGAGAGGGGGGGGGGGGGGGGTGAGTGGGGGGGGGGGGGGGGGGGGGGGGGGGGTAGGTACAGCGTCGTCTAGCGACGCAGGGGGGTGCAGGAAGCGTTTGTACAAGCTGGCCGCCCGATGGTAACAGGCCGGCCGCTGGAATGGGAGATCGACCAAGGTGATCGTGTATCGCTGCTGGTGAGATGAATGCCGGATGATGCAGTCTAGTATACGAAAGTACCGCCTTCACAAAAGCCGCCCGCGCACGGTTAGACGATGCCCTCGCGCGCGCGCTCGTCCTCGGCCCTCCCCGCCCCGTGCGCCGGCGCGTTCGCGCCCGCGCTCGCTCCTAGCAGGCGCCCAGGCGTCGGCGAGACGAACCGCGCGCGACGGAGCAGCGGCGCGAACGGGCGCTCGTACACGGTCAAGTCCCAGCCCCAGAGCGCGGCGAGGTTGCGCCCAATCTTGACGATCATCCAGAACTGGCCGCATGCGATCGCTGTCAGCGATATGGACGGTGAGAGTGAGCATTTGTGCGTGGACGTACGCCGGCGTAGTAGAACACAGCGCAGGCGACGGCGACGAACGCCCAGAACAGCCAGCGGTACGCGCGCGTCCGGAACCCAAACAGGAATCCGAGCAGGTAGTACGCGTCGCCGGCGAACCACAGGCAGAAGACCGATACGCAGAAGTAGGTGAGCGCCGGAAGAAGGATGAACGCCGCAGATTGGAGGAGCTTGGCGCTTATTGACCGCTCGCCGGTAGTGGAAGGCACGCTGCACGGAGACGGCCGGTGAACGTGTGATGGGAGGTAGGTTCGCGCGAGCGGTGATGTTGCAGAGGACGGCCGAAGAGACGGCGGAGGCGCAAAGGAGACGGAGAAGTCGAGCAGGAAGGGCGCAGCGAGCGCTTCGTGCGGCGGGCTCGGCCGGACGAGCGCTCGCCGCAGGACGTCCAACACCGACGGTAACGACCGATCGTGCTTGAGTGGCTCTGATGGCGGTGGTTGAACGTCGTGCAGCGGCAGTGATGGAAATCTTCCTGGACGCGCACCGGCTGCGTTGCGCGCTGTCCAAGGAGGACTACTTGACCGATCGTCCGGCCCTTTTGAAGCCAAAAGGACCCTTTCCTCCCAAGCGTCCTCGTCCTCCTCCTCATCCCCCTGTTTCCCGCCGTTGACCAGCGAGGTCGCGCTCGACGACGTTAGGCATGTCGCCTGAGGCGCAGCGACGACTCCGCCGGGGTCAAGCACGTGAGGCTCAACCGCGGGCGCTGCTGCTGCTCGCATCGACCGCCGCGCCTTGCCGACGGGCGCGTCCTCGTCGCTGCTATCGCTGACGGTGGTGGTCGATGTGCGCCTGCTGCTGCCGGACGGCCCGTCCTCACCCTCGCTCGTCGAGTCCCAGAAGTCGGACGACGACGAAGACGACGACGACTGGCTGTTGCTGCTCTGCAGCGACGGCGGCGGGGCGTGGCGCATCACCCCCGGCCTGGAGCGAGGGGAGAGATACAGGGAGCCGGTGCGCCGGCGGGAGCTTGGCGAGCGGCGAGGTGGGTGCGAAGGGTCGGACTGCATTGGCGGCGGGGATGATGAAGAAGACGAGGCGGCCGCAGGACGATTGTTGTTGCGGCAGGGAGAAGTGGTTGGCGATGACGCTGCCGCAGCAGCAGCGTCGAGCGGGGGCGAAGCGGAGGGCGATGGGCGACCCGGCATGGCAGGCAGGACTGCTGGCCGTCTGGGACGCGACCGGATGGGGAGGGATCGCTCGGGGAGCGGAGGAGGAGGAGAAGGGGGGTGAAGGGGGCTCGACGGCGGAAGGAGACGGCCGCTGCGGCCCTCCCAAGCCTTGCGGGGCTGCGCATCGAGCATATATGAGCAGCATTGGGCTGGCCAAGCGGCGGCCCGAATAGACAGCAGCGGCACGCCAGACGACCGCCAACAGTATGTACTTGGCTCGTCGGACGTCCGACGGCGTCGGTGGTCGAGCCCGGCTCGAGGAGACTGTTGCTACTGCAATTGGGTGCAGGCGCTTCGTCCGTTCGCTCAGGCAAGGGCACTAACGTCTTTCTTTAACTTATCCACCTCCAAACGACTCGCTAAACGTTTGCACCCCCTTTCCCCTCTTCGCATCCTGCCTCACCTCCTTGTACCTCTTCAGCCTTTCAGCCTGTCGGATGCACTTCCTCTGACACCGACAGGTCCGCTGCAACCGCACATAAAGTTTGCTTGATGCTCACGGTTAAGCTGACAGCTCAGCGGCGCGTCGAAAACGCCCACTTTCGCGTGCGAGCATGTACCCCTAAACCACTCACCTCACCCAACTCACCTTCTAGGCATCGGATGACAAAGCGCAGAGAAGAGTGATATAGCGCAAGGTGAGAAGCGTACGCTGGGCTTTGAGCTCAGACCGTCTGTTGAGTTTTGCGGTAGAGAGCACGGAGGGTCGTCCGCCCTCTGCCCATCCGGCTCAGGTCCGCGCAGCAGCAGCTGGACCTGTTGCTTGGACGACTTCCTCCCCGTTCTCTCCTTCTCTGACACCGAACGCCACCCGCTGAAGAGCACAGGGTCGCAGCTTTTAGGATCGCTTTCCAGCCATGTAGCTGTCAAACCATGGGGATGGCCTCTGAGCCGAGCTGTCTCCCTGAGTCGCTGCCGGCCGGAGTGAGGAGGCGCGCGCGCGCTAGCATGCCCGTTCTGATGCCTCAGCACCACCAACTCTTGCAGAAGGAGAGCGTCGGCAGGCAAGAACAGCATCATTACAGTAGCCTGTGAAAAGACCGATACCGGTTGAGGTGAGCCTGGGCGAGATGAACGGACCGAGTTGTTTAGGGGTGTGTCATGAGTCCTCTGGGGGTGGAGGACGTTTAGGGGCAGTAAGTAGGGTTTCCAGGCCGCCCGCAGCGCGCGCGTCTGCTTGTCCTGCGTCGCGTCCTCCTCAGCCGTCCTCGAGCTCCTCGGGCCGGTCCAGCGCTGGCCAGCTGCCTTCTCTCGGTCGTCTCAGCAGCCGACTCACCCTACCGAGCCCCGTCGACTCGCAGCCCGCTGCCCTTTGCCGCCCGCCGTCTGTCCGCTGGCTTCGCCGCCCGATCCTCTCGTGAGCTCTCCTTCACTTCCGACCAGCCACGATAGTCAAGGCTGATCCAACCTGGCGCTCTCGCACCGGGATTTGCTGTTCATCTCAGCAGCCATGCCCCCCCGCCAGCTCGTCCGTAGTGCGTCGCCCCCCCCCCCCCCCCCCCCCCCCCCCCCCCCCCCCCCCCCCTCCCCCGCCCCCCCCCCCCCCCCCCCCCCCCGCCCCCCCCTCCCCTGGTCGAAGCTCAGGCCCTCTGCTGCGGCCAGCGACGCTGACCATCTTCGTTTGCTTTCCGTGACATCAGGTTCGTTCCTCGCATTGTGCAGGCCTGGGCTGGCCTTCGACTCGCCGTTGAGCAGCGGGAGCGTGCTTGCGGCTTGTCGTCGGTTCCACGGCGCGCCTGCCCTCTTCCAACGGGACCCCAACCGGCCCCTTCTCAGGCAATGGTTCACGGCAAGGAAGTCGTTCGTGAAGTTCCGGCCCTCAGTGCTCAATATGCTGCAGGGGGACCGCGGGAAGGAGGACGAGGAGAACCACTGGCGGGAGAAGTTGCTGACGTCGTGGCCGGAGCTCGATGAGTGGACCAAGCGGAGCTGGGGTGACCCGCGCACCGCCGAGGACTTCGCGGCGATGATGCTCGAGCGTCAGAGGCTCAGGAGGGAGCAGCGAAGTCAGTGCTCTTCCGTCAACCTGTGGGCGTACAAACACTGACCCTTTTTTCCCCGCTCGCTCGACATCGTGAACTCATGCATTACCCTTGGTATTCGCGCTCGTCAACACAGGAATTGCGAAGATCCGACCGCGATACGAGAAGGCCATGCGGGACGCCGGTGAGGCCCTCCCGTCCTTACCGCCTCGGTCTCTGATGCGGCGTCGTGTTGGCGCCGACTCCAAGGCGGGATCGCTGACGCAGATCATGCGCTCTTTCGCGCAGAGGAGCTCGTCAAGCGCATACCGGTCCGTCCGGATAAGATACAGGGATTCACGCTCTTCGTGAAGGAGACACGAGCCGCTCGGCCCAAATTGCTGAAGAAGCTGAGCACGGACGAGTACCGGCTTCGCTGGGCAAAGCTGTCGGCCGAGGAACAGGAGGTGCGTCGATAGCTTGCTTCGCCTGCTTTGTTCGCTGACTGATGAACCCATCCCCTCTCCCGCGTGCGCAGGAGTTCAACCGACGCGCTATCCAGCCTCTGAAAGACTACAAGGCCACTCTCCGCGCCCTCTACAAGTCGTTCAAGCCTGGGCATTGGTCCATCATGCGGCGCTACTTGCAGCACAAGCCGATGGCCCGCACAACTCTCGCCTCCGACACCGAAAAGTTGTTGCGTGACCTTCCGACGTCGCCCTTGCCGCCAACCAAATTTCCGCCGGTGCGCGGCGGCCATTACGTATGGACGCCGGAACGGCAGAAATGGAACGACTTCATGAAAGCCTACCGGCTGCAGCACCCGAATGAGGAAGGGGAGCCGCATCTGGAATGGTTCCAGAGGACGGCGAAGGCAGCCTCGAAGGAGTACAAAGCGCTGAAGGCGCAGGAGCGCGCTGCGAATGCGGCGCTGCCTTCCGAAGAGGAGGAAGGTGAGGAGGAAGGTGAGGAGGGACGCCTGCAGGATTGACCCCGTCGAAGGCGGACGATCTTCCCCCTCGCGACTGCCTATGTGTACATGGTCTCTTGCACCGCCTACGTCATCCTTCGCCGATGCGAGACTCGGTGCCGTGCGTCGCCGACCAGGCCAGCCTTAGCAAGCCCGAGCGAGCACTTTTTGATTCAAAGAGCATGGAATCGTAAGGACCGCCCTAGAGAAGAACGTGGAGGCAAAAGAGTATTGAGCCAGGAGAAGCAGAGCATATTCAAGGGGCACGGCCTGCAGGCAGGAGTTTCTCACTCCTCCGGGCTCCGGCCTGCACGGTATGCCACGCTGGCAGCCTTCATGAGCGCTTGGCACGACACCAGCGTATTATCAGCCGGAGGGTGCGCGGCGCGATACCGTTTCGTGAACTCCATCCAGGGGTTCACCGTTCCCTGGGCTGCAGATGAGCGAGATGTCAGCACGGGCCAAGAACGCCGGCGTAGAACGGCTGCTGCACGCACGCATACGTCTCTTGACGAGCGGAAGCTTGATTCCAGCATTCTCAAGAACAGACTTCTGCTTGGCCGACAGGGACCGCTTGAACGCAGCAAGTTCGGCGTGGTACTCGTCCTTGGCGGCCGCAACGCGTTCTTTGTACTCCTGTAAACGTAAGCGACCTCACAGTCAGATAGGCACGGTACGCTTGGGAAAAGATCGAGACACGTACCTCCTTGACCTCAGGCTCCACGTTGATCCACGTGCTCGCGTAGGTTGCACTCGAGTTCCCGAACTTGAGGTCCTCGATCTTGTGCTCCTTGATCCAGAGTTGATAGCCGGAGCGGACGGGCTTCTCGGGCATGCGGGCCTTGAGGTCGTCTAGAGACGCAGACATGTCAGCTAGCGTTCGCTCGAGGCCACTGAGCGAAGGGAGGCTGCTCTCGCAAGTTGCAGGAGGAGGGGGGGGGGGGGAGACGAACTGAGGTAGGCTCGTTCCTCCTTCCCGAGCGCAGTCTGGGACAGGGGCTGCTTGTTGCTAGCATTCAGGGTGCCTCCTATGGCAGACGACTTGACAGCGTCAGCCACACTGCTGGCGGCAGCGCGCTTGTAAGCGGCTGATTAGACAAAACCAGCAAGGGCCGGGTTGCCGACGGTGATGGAAGAGTTGGATTCACGCGGCGAGTCGGCACAAGGGCAGATGAAAGGGGGCAAACAGGTCAGCATGCAAAGCAAAGGGAATAAAAGTTGCAGCGTATCCAGCCGCTCTCCAGCTTGGCAGGTAGACGAAGCCAGAGAAGGAGCAGCCGACGAAAGAACGAGCGGGAGGGGAGGGGAGAGGGAGGACGACGCGACGAGGACCGGGCCTGTCGGGCGGGAGAGGAGGCAACGCACCGCAGATGAGGGATGCAAACATCTTGGACGGCCAGGGACAAGGATTCAGAGAGCCGGAGGTGTCAGCAGTCGTCAACGATACGGGCGAAGGCAGGACTGACGAGCACGGGCGATTGGGATGGCTGATGGGGGGTGGTCGTTGGTGGGCGCGATCAGTCGGCCTGCCCTCACCGCTGAGTCCAAGCGCGCCGGTTGACGTCGCAGGTGAAGGCGCCCTCCAACCGTCATCCGTTTGTATACACCCATGCCCGCGTTCGCGCACCCTCGCCGCTGCTGCGTCGCAAGAACATCCAGACGGATGGCCTCGCCGGCGCACTGTGCCTGAGCCCTTGTCCTTCGCGCTGCTCGTCGTTCGTCGACTAGAGCGCTTCAGAATCAGGGGAACAACCACCTGCCTGGGTCCTGGACTGGCTGATTGGCATGTGCTCGTCCCTTCAGCCCCATCTGTAGCGCTCGAGCTAGGCAGTCATGCGCGCGACAATTCAGGCCGCTTGGACCGCGGCAGCGTCTCAGGATGAGCATCTCGCGCGCAACGCGTCGGCTTAGCACTCGCCCATCCGAGCACCCCCTGACACCAGCTCGCTCTCACCCCCTGACAGGTTGCTGTCGACGGGTGTTCCCACGATACCAAAGGCCTGAGCTCGTCCTTCCGGCGACGGCCTCTGCTGAAGGCTCAGGTCAGCAGGTGCTGCGCGCAGGCTTGCGGTGCGTCCTCCTGGGGCACATCGAATTTGCACTCCCCGTTGGCTTCGAGCGACGGCCTCTACAGGGGTACAAGACAGCACCCAGTCTAGCTTGTATGGATCAGAGCAAGCGCTGTCATGCGAGGACTACTCGGCAAGTCGAGCTGTGCCTTGCAAACTCGCCGAGCCAGAAGAGAAAAAAAGAAAAGAAAGCAGCCAGCGTCTCGCTCAGCCCGCCAGCCGACGACGACGACGACGACGACGACGACGACATCGCCAGCTCTTCCTTCACCCCGAGGCCGTCCTCCGCATGTCGACCCTCGCCTCCCTTCTCGCCCAGTCCAAGGCACTCACGCCGGCCGATCCATCGGGCGCGTTCGATTACGGTCAGGCCAGCTCGAGCCGAGCAGCAGCCGCCGGCAGCAGCCTTCCTACCCTGCACCTCGGCCTCGAACAGGTTGAAGAGCAGTCGCGCCGCCTGGTCGGTAAGAAGGGCCGCTGGGTCGAAGACGGCGAGGAAGGCAGGGCGTGAGTCCTCTTCTGATCGTGGCCGCGCTGCCCATCGCCTGCTTGGCGGGAAGGCCTTGCCTCCTCCAGTTCTCCTGCCCTTCCCCTACTCCGCTCCGTGCTCGAACCTAGACCTTCTCTGCACGCCCACATCCTCCTACTTTCGCTTCCGCTCTCTGTCGCTTGCTGAAGAGGGCGACATGCTGACCTTCGCCTGCGCTCGCTTCCTCCCGCGCTTCCTGCGGTTGATCGACTCGCAGTGCACACCTCCTCGCAACCGCCGGCCTCAACCTCGCTGATCTGACGGCGCGCGTTCAGCGTGCAACGGCTCCTGCAGCTCTCGGAGGCACCTTCGAGCCGCTGATCCCCTTGGGTGATGGCGATGTCGACGTACGTCCATATTTGGATCCATGCAGGAGTGTCAGGCTGCCCATCACTGACTTCGCTCTCTAACGATCTGCTGCAGGGCTACCTTCGTCACACGCGCGAGCAGCTCATTCTCACCACCCTCTCTGCATCGCACGCCGCTCTCGCTGCTTCGCTGTCGGAGACTCTCGACTCGCGTCGCTCGTCGGCTTGGGAGGCTCGCAAGCGCGCCATCCTCGAGGAGGTGGGCGCAGGCGCTATCGATCTGGACGGTCTTGGAGAGGACGTCAGTGAAGGACAGCTGGTCGAGAGTGGCTTCGGACGGTCCACTCGTGCACGCCTCGGTGCGAGCAGGGCCGACTTTGGCGCGTCGCTCTCGGCGTCCGGGCTCGGCCAGTCCTCCTCGAGCCCGCTGCAATCGGGCCAGACGCTCGCCTCGCACCACCGTGCGCTCAAGTACTCGCCACTGATCAGCCAGCTCAACGTTGCTCGCAAGTCTGTTCCACCTCGGCAATTCAACCTCTTCAGCTCCTACGCCTCGCTCCTCTCGCCCTCGGGTGCCGACGCCGGCGCAGCGAGCGGACAGGCACAGGGTGCAAACCCGCTCCTTGCGCAGTCGTTCAACCTCCTCGCTCGCATCGCCGCCGAAGGGCAGCCAGGGGTGTCCGAGCGGTCGTACGCTCCAGGTTACACGAGCGGCTGGGAGGGCGAGCTCGGGCGTGAGGTCCGCGAGCGTGTCGCCAGGGGCGGCAAGGAGTTCCTCGAGGAGCAGTACTGGGCGTTCGTCGGGAAGCGCGTCGCTGCTAATCCTGTGCAGGCCGGGCTCGGCGGTGACCCGAGCGTCGGGAACCGCGTGCGAGGGTTCGCGCGCGTTGGGCTGTACAAGGACGGCCGCTGGGGCGAAAGCGTCGAGGTCAGTACGAGGCGCGCCTCACCTCCGACCGATGTGTGCCAGATGCTGACGTTCCATACGTGCTGCAGCTCATCAACGGACGGCCGTTGTACGCCGAGCTCTTCTACCTGTTGCGGTCGGGTCATGCCCGCGAGGCGCTCGACCTCGCGCTCTCGAACGATGAGGCCTTCTCGCGCTCAGGCGAGCGCTTCTTCGTCGGCTTTCTCAAAGGCTGGCTGGAGGGCGACCGCCGGCTGTCGCGCGTGCAGCAGGATAGGCTCATGACCGAGTACAACCTCCGCATCCGGCACGCGTCGCTGCCCTCGGGCCAGCCGGGCGACCCGTACAAGCAGGCGTTGTACCGCCTACTCGGCCGGATCGACGTCCGAAAAAACGTCAGCGTCGCGCGCACGACTGAGGACTGGCTCTGGTTCCAGCTCGCGTTCGTCCGCGAGGACAACGCTGCGGGCGACGTTGAGGGCGCCGAGGGCGGCGGCGGCGAGCGCTACGGCCTGCGCGATATGGGTCGCCTCGTCGCCAAGTTTGGTGAGCGCCACTTCGACCCGCGCGGCGAGCGGCCCGTCTTCTGGTTCCAGGTGCTCTTGTTCGCCGGCGAGTTCGAGAAGGTGCGTCCGCTGCTTGCATCGCTTTCTGCTGCCCATGAGACTCACGATTTGTCATTCCCGATCGCAGGCTGTGGCCTTCCTCTATTCGAAGCAGCAGCACCAGGTGGACGCGCTTCAGTTCGCCATCGGTCTGGCGTACTACGGCCTGCTTCGCGTGCCTGCCAAGGCAGACGTTTCGGACGTCCAGCTCAGTGCGTTTACTCAGGCACTGCTGGATAGACCCGCGCTGACCTACTTTCACCGGACGCTTTGTCTTCAGTCACCTCGGCCATCTCACCCCTCACAAACTACGAGACGTCGTACCTTAACTTTGCGCGCATCATCCAGCGCCACGTCAAGCAAATTGGCAAGTCGGACCCGCTCGCGGCGCTCCAGTACATCTACCTCATCTGCCTCTCGGCCGATGCGCCGGCGCCTGTTGGCAAGGAGCAGATCGAGATCTGCCACGACGCCATCAGGGAGCTCGTTATGGACAGCGGTAGCTATGCCGAGCTGCTTGGTGACATCAAGACGGACGGGTCGAGGATCGTGCGTCTACACTAGCCGCTCATTGTTTGTGTGCCCAGTGCTGATTGTTCGACTGTCGTCCTCACAGCCCGGTGCCATCGAGCGCGACATCAAGCTCGCGCACATTGCCGACGAAAAAGCCTACCTGCTCACGATCGTCAAGGCCGCCGCGGCGCGCTCCTCGACGCAGCAGAAGCTGACGGACGCCATCATCCTCTACAACCTCGCCGAGGACTATGACACGGTCATCGCCGTGCTCAATCGTGCGGTTGGCGCGTCGCTTGCCCAGCCGTCCGCCGCCCCGCCCGCGGGCAGCGACGGGAAGAGCGCACCGCGCAGCGTTGGCTTCGGCGGCGAGCAGGACATCGGCGCGTTGACGCAGGGCATCCTCGACCACTACCAGAGCGACGTGTCCAAGTGGGCAAAGGTCAGTGAGCGCAACCGCGAGACGTGCCTCGTCCTGCTGCGGTTCAAGGAGGCGTTCAGGTTGTACGAGGCCGGCCAGCTCGAGCACGCCCTCGAGGTCAGTCCTGCCCCCTCTCTTGCCTTTGAAATCTTTGCTGACCTTGCCATCCTTCTCGTCCGTGCAGGCCATCGAGTCGACCTCGCTCCTCCCTCTCTCGGCCGACATCGCCTCGATTCACCGCCGCGCCGACGACTTCCGCGACCTGGACGAGCCCGTCGCGCACAACTTCTCCGACATCTTGATCGCGACGATGAACTGCCTGTTCAGGCTGCACCAGACGCTCAAGGAGAGCTCGTATGGCGGCGAGGCGAGGCAGAGCGTACGTCCTTCTCTGCTTTCCCATCGCTCTGGGGTGTCCTGCCCGCCTCTGCCTGAGCACAGAGCACTCAGCGCTGACTGCTGCGTCTCTCTTCCTTCCTCGAGCAGAAGATGGCCGAGTACCGCAAGAAGGCGCGGTGCCTCATGATGTTTGCCGGCATGCTGCGCTACCGCATGAGCCAGGACGTGTACCAGCAGCTCACGCGGCTCGACGCCTTCTTCTAGTCCCCTCTGTCCTTTCTCGCCGTTTTGCTTCACTGCTGTATCTGCGCTCGTCGATGTCAATCGAGATCCCTTGCATAATGAGCTTCCTGACGATGAGCGAGAAGCCATGGAGATCGTCCGTCATTCGACGGTAACCAAAGCACAAAGCAGAAAGCGAGAGGCAGTCGCTAACCCTCGTATTCAGACGTCGTCCCCGCTCTGCCGGACGGGCTGGTACCCTCGTCCACCGCCCGATGAGCCCAGCGAAAAGGAAGGGAGCGATATTTTGAGCGGTTGTTTCCTGTGTATGCGGCCGGGGATCAGTGCCTGATCCGGTGCAAGCGGGCATAGATGCGGTGCGGAAGCGGACGCACGAGGTTGTAAACCCGCCCGGCGGGATGTCGTACAGGAAGCGGTAGTCGACGTCCAGCCCGCCGCCCATCGTCCAGAAGTCGAAGCAGTTCTGGCGAAGCGAGAGCGCAGTGTCAGCCTTGCCGCATCATTGAGGCGGCGGGAGATGCAGGGAGGACGCAACGGCAAGCACGCCCATGTCGAACGGGTTCGCGTCCCTGCCGGCCATCTTGAGCCCGCGCGCCGCCTTCCCGCGCGTGAACTGGTCGAGCCCGAGGATCTGCAGGCAGAATGTGAACCGGCCGCGACGTGCGACGCCTGGCGAGGCCGTGCCGTGGGAGTGGCCGTGCGCGTGTGTGTGCGAGTGCGAGGCGAGCGACGTCGAGGCACTGCTGCCCTGCCCGACCGGCGGGGGAGGGGCGTCCACCCCGTCCTCCACGTCGTTCGGGTCGAGCGGCACGCCTCCTGGACCAGCGACGCCCTGCATCCCGCCGCCCGCGCGCGCGCCGAGGCTCGCGAGCGCCCCGCTCTGGTCCTTCAAGCTCGCGCCACCGCGGCCGCCCATGAAGCCGTACCTGCCGAGGTTGCTGACCTCGAGCGTCGTGAGCTGGCGCGCGACCTGCCACCCTTGGCTCGCGAGCAAGATCACGGTCCACGTGAGCTGGAGCGACGCCCACGCCGTCACGAGGAAAAGGTGCGTGTCGTACCCGGACGCGGTGCAGAGCGGAGCAGGGAAGACGCAGGAGGCGCCTGTCTCGGGCGTCCACGTGGGAGCGTTCTCGACGAAGTCTGCGGATTCCTCCTGCTCATCAGCGCGGTACAAGCCGTTAAATTGACTGGACGTTGACGCACAGTAGAAGGAGAGGGCGTCGAAGCTGATGATGCCGACGATGAGCGAGGCGACGAAAACGAGGAACTGGCGGTGATTACCCGCGCCGACAGCGTTCCACACCCACGGGCAGTAGCTACGAAACGTCGTGCGTCAGTATGGACATCCTCCATGGCGAGGCGCAGGAAGGGGTGGTGAAGAGGATGAGACTAACTGGTCAAACCGCGCAACGCAGCGGTCCGTGATCCGGCAGTGCTTGGACCTGAGCGGTTTGCGGACCTGCAGGTCCCCATCACGGCGGTGCACGAGTCAACGCAGGTTCCTAGAATTGTTGCAGCCGAAAGAGGACGAACCATGTCGACGATGTCAAACGTCGTCCCGTTCAGCTGTCCGCGGCTCGTGAGGTCCTCGATCGTCTGTTAAACCCAACCGCAGCCGTTTGTCAGACCTGCTCACTTGAAATCACGAGCCAAAGGCGGCGGCGCGGTGAAAGAAGACGCACGTCCTTGATCTCGGCCTCGCCGGACGGCAGCGGCACGAACCCGGGGTCGAGCGTCGCGGCCTTATAGAAGCTGGCCACGCAGAGCGCGAAGCTCGCGAGGAACACGACGTTGAGGACCGTGTGGCCCGGGGTGTCTGCAGCAGCCGTCGTCGACGAGTGTCAGTTAATGACACTTGAGGCGCAGGGCGCATGCCAAGGAGGCCAGAGAAGGAGGATGAAAGGTGGAAGGCGGACGCACAAGCCACCCTCGTGAGCCAGCACTGCAGCACGTAAGCCATACTCATGCTGATGACGGCTGCAAAGTACGGGCTTTTCGCGAGCGCGTCCGACGGCGGGCCGACCGGATCGAGGATTGTCTTTGTGATGAGCTGCTCTCGTCGGCGGCGGCGGCGGTGGGCAATAGCGTCAGTAGGATTTTTGGAAGAAGAAATCAAACGAGCGATATACGTGGTGCATCCCGTAGACAACACCGAGCGCGAGGAACGGCCCGCTGTACCAGGGGAAGATGGAGAGTGCGCTGCTGACGAGGCTGAAGGCGATGACTGGGAGGAGGAAGACGAGGGCGCGGGTCGTGCGCTGCGTTCGAGAGATGGGTGTCAAGGGCTAGTTAGTCAAGGTGTGCGGCTTGAAGCAAGGACACAGGGCCGGCTTGAATGAAAATGAAGGGGCGGAGGTGGTCGCATGCGGAGAACGTACCTCCCCGAACCTCCGTTTCTTCAGCTGCCCATCCGGCCCGAGCCCAGCCTCCTTCAGTGCCTTATCCAGAGCGGCCTCGCTCCTCAGCTCGCCCGCCATATCCCGAACCGACTTTCCGAGCCCGTCCCTCGCGCCGACGTCGCCACCGGCCTCGAGCAGCAGGCGCAGGCAAAGCAGGTTACCCTTGACGACGGCCCAATGGAGCGGGGTCAGACCGGCTGCGTCAGAGGTTGTGGGGGAGGCGTGGTGCTTCAGGAGGAGCGAGATGGAGATGGCGTCGCCTGATGAGGGAGGAGAGAAGGAGGATCGGGCGACCAGTTAACGCCAGCACTTGCGCGACTGAAAGTAAGTGACAATGATGCGCACCTTGGTAGGCAGCCCACATGAGCGCCGTGTGCCCGTCCGAGTCGCGCGCGTCGACCGCGACAGGCTGCTGAAGCGTATAGAGCAGGGGCATGACCTGAACAAGCAGGAAGTGAGCGCGGTGCCCTGCAGAAAGACGCAAGAATGGAAAAGGAAGGGGAAAAAGTAGGAACGCACCATGCTCGAGTGCGTCACAAGGTGCAGCGTGTTGAACCCCTGTGCGTCAGTGATACTCGGGTCGGCGCCGTGCGCGACAAGCAGGTGCATGATGTACAAGTGGCCGTTCCTGCGCCGAGCCGTCCACCACTGCTTGTCAGTCTCATGTCCTCGCTTCGCGCGAGTGCGGCAGGCGAATGGCGCAAGGAAGAGACCAAAAGGACGAGAGCATGGAGGGCGGTGGAGGACATGCGCGACAGGAGGCGACGCACCTCGCGGCCCACTGCAGCGGGGAAGCAACCAGATCTCCACCGAGTGCATCGACGTCGGCACCGTGGTCGAGCAGGTAGCGGCATGCTGCGAGCTGGTCGTAGCGGATGCCCGATGAGGGTGGCGAGGCGGATGGGGAGTGCAGGTAGCGCAAAGGCGCGGCGCGTCGTCGTTGTCGTCGAGGTGAAGGCGAAGGTGCGAACGGGTGGGCGCAAGAGACGACCGGGCGGCAAGATCGGCCGTCAAGCGATAGCGGGGATACAGATGAGGTGCAGCAGAACCAAGGCAGAGAGTCAGTCAGGTTCGACGTCACGACAAGGACGGCTGGAGGGAGAAAGCGGCGCAGCGCAGCTCTCGGGCGAAGGCAGCTGGAACGCGCCCCCTTGGTCGAAATCGATTTGCAGGGAGTGATACGTACCTGCGCGTTGATGCTGTTGCCAGAAGGAAGTGAATCGGAAATGTCGTCAGTCGAGAGCACACAAGCGGCAAGCGAAGGGCGGAACGGGGACGGACGCAGCCCAGTGCAGCGGCGTGACGTTCTGCTCGTCGCGGTCGTCGACGGTCGCCCTGCCGTCCTTGACGAGCCGGTCGATGAGAGCGACGTCGCCGCGCTGTGCGGCTGCATGGATCGAGTGCTGCGATGGGGACGAGATTGGTGAGGACGAGCGTGCGAGCGCAAAGACCTGCTTGGAGGAGACGGACCTCTGCGTCTCCGGGCGCGGCTGGCGGCGGCGGCGGTGCGGACTGAGCGCCGTGGGTCGCCGTGTCGAGTGCGGGCTGCGCTGGCTGGGCCTTATCCAGCGCGAGCGGGTGGGACGAGGCCATCGTGGTGCTCTGGGCTGCCATCGGCGATGCTGCAGGAGGAGCAGAGGTGATGGTCGCGCTCGCCCAGGGCACTCAGCTGCGCCGCTCGTCGTCGGCTGGCCGCTTGGATCGACGCGCAGCGACCCTGCAACCCAAGCTGCATCTCCCCGCGTCCTTCAGCTCAAGGGCGAGCAGCAGCAGCAGCAGCAGCAGCGTGGTCTTTTTCGTTTCAGGCAAAGACCGGGCGTCAGATCAACCCGGTCAAAGGGTGCAGCGCTGACCGCAGCGCAACCGCTCGCTCAACAACCTTCTCTCGGACATCCCGTCAGCTCTCAACGCGTCCTTCCTTCGAGTAGGCCAGTGCTCAGATCAAGCTGCTGCTGTGAAGTTTACCGACGACGTGCTCCGAATTCAGGCTCATCCAGTCACCGCGTTCGCCCGACCACGCATCAACCCCGAACCCCGGCCCCTGGTCCAGCCCGCGTGCCATGTACGTTCTGCTCGACTCGCTCTTCGCGAAGGGAATTGACCAGCTGACTTCCCGGTCTCCTCAGGCCCAAACCACCGCTGGAGCTCATCGCCGAGATCATCGCGAGAATTGGGGACATCCCTAGCATCTTGATGGGCCGCGCCTAGTGAAGCCTCCTACACGCCCAGCTCAGCCGCATCTACGGCCCTTCTCATCTCGTAAATGTCTTTGGCGACGCTTAGGTCCGCCTCGCATCAACGAGCTTCCCATCCCTCCATGTGTTCGGCCTCAAAAATGCGACCATCACGTTCGGAATCGATCGACTACGACCGTCTCGACTGCCCTCAACGGAAGGGCCGTGTGCGCTTTTTTGCGCGCCAAGTGTGCGGAACCGGGCTCGAGCTTCAGTACTTTTGCGGCAGAGTATGGGACGACGCGCTTTTCGATGGGTACGAGACGAACGACGATTTCGTGCAGTCGGACGAGGACGACGGCGCAGCGTGGAGCGACGAGGGCAGCGCGGCATCCTTCGACGACGGCGAAACCGACAATTCGCGCATCGCGTCGTCCGACGAGCACCAGTCCGGCTCGAAGTCCGACTGAGCAATGGCATCCCCCCGAGCAGATGGAGAACGCGAGATCGCAGCCCCTTAATTTTCGCTTGAGACGCTCGAGCGTGTCGACCTCGGGTCAACCTCACATTCTCCCCAGTTCCTCGTCAACCTTGAGCCGCACACCCTGTCCCAGTCATCTTCCTCCGGTCTCGAACTTTCCGTGTCCCACGTCCTCTGCCTTGCGTCGCGTCGCCCTACTGCCCTTCTCCCGTTCCTCGCCCTCGTCGTCCTTCGTCCTGGCGCGCCCTTCTCCGTCTCTCTTCCCCTTCCCTTTCCGCTTCACGACATGATTATCACGACCTTCAAACGGCTCGCTTCCTTTATCTGAGCGATTCATCACCCACCTCGCACTCTGCCGATCAAGTGCGCATGTGGCGAGGCATGAGTCGTTGGGACTTGGTCGCGAGAACGCCGTCGGGCCCGCTTGCGACCTCCTGCCGCCGTCCTCGACGATGCTTCGCCCGCGAGCCCTGTCCAGCAAGCCTGAAACCCGGCCGTGAAAAGCTGCAGGTGCGTCTGGTCTTTGCTGTGATTCAGGCGAGAGGTGAAGCTGAAGGAGCCTTCCCGTCTGCGTCCCGCAGCTCACGATCCGACTCGAGGTTTATCGACGGGCTACTCTGGCTTCGGAAACGGCTCTTCCTGACCCCTTCTTCAGGTGCGTCTGGCAGCTTGTGATCCGTCATGTAGCCTGCTGACCGTGCTACGGACGGCAGACTCCCGCGGAAACCGCTTGCCCAACGGAATTAGCACCTGCCTGCGCGCCCTCCGTCCCTCGAGAGGCCTCGTCCGCCCTTTGCTATGCCGTGCGTCCGGCTGAGCTGTCAATCCTACCTCTTTTAGTGCCGTCCTGACATCGACCGCATGCAGTCGCGAACTCCCCCATGATATCCACGCGCACATTATCGCCCACGTCGCTCGCTCGGCGGACGACCAGTTGAGCGCCGCGCAGCTGGACGCCCTGCGGTCGCTCTGCCTCGTCTCGAGGTCGTTCAGGGTACGTCGGCCGCTGACTGGTCGTATAAAGTTTTCATTGCCGAGCGCTGAGTTTTTGCTTGTGTGCTGGCAGGCGGAGGCGCAAGCGCTCCTCTTCAGAGCCTCGCCGTTCTGGCTCTCGCCCCAGACGGACGACCGCTTTTGGGCAACCCTTCGGGAGTCCCCTCACCATGGTGCCCTCGTCAAGTCCGTCAAGCTCGAGGCTTCAGGTGACACGGAGCGCTTCATCAGCGACCTCGACCTGGTGCCGAATCTCGTCGAGGCGTCCAACGTCTCCTGGCCTTGGTTCACCGCGCCGCCGCCCAGGGTACGACCGGCCCTTCGGTCTCTCGCACTCTGCATCGCTGAAGACGCTTCCGATGCACGCCCGCTGAGCGACTGGCTCGACCTCGCGCACCTGGAGAAGCTCAGCGTCACGCCGCTTGGGTTCAACCGCGTTTCGTGCCTCTCGCTGTCGTTCCTCAGCGGCATCCCTTCCACCGCTCCTCTCACCAGCTTCAGCATGGATCATCTCCAAGCAGACGTCGTCCCTCCTCTCCTTCAGCAACTCAGGAATTTCACTCGCATCCAGCGGCTTCACCTGCACCCCGCCGGCAGGCCAGCGCCGATGACGGAGGCGACGAATCCGCTCGTCGTCTTCCCACGCCTGCGCGTGCTCAGGCTGCACGGGTGGGCTTCCTACGACGGGCTGCTCGAGACGTCGCACCCTTGCCTTGAGGAGCTCGTCATCTCGTACCCCTGCAGCGCGGCCGACCGCCAAGCAGGCGTCCCGCACTCGCAGACCAATTCGGGCTACGGTCCCTCGCATCCGGTGCACGCCTTCGTCGACGCTCTTGTCCGCCTCGCCCCGGCTCAGTTCCCCTCCCTCCAGGCCTTCGGCTTCGCAGGCGAGAGCGTCGCTTTCGACGTGGTCGACTTCGCCGATGGCGTCCCGCAGCAGATGGGCGGCGTGCGTTCCGTCGCGCGCAAGGTGCGCGCCGCCGGGCTCGCGTTGCACGACTGGGTCGGCCAGGCGTGGGACGACGCCTGGTTCGAGGCGTACGAGACGGACGACGACCTCGTTGGGTTCTCGGACGACGACGCAGGCGCCGGGTGGAGCGACAACGGCGATGAGGACGAGATCGCGGCTTGGAGCGACGAAGATGACGGGGACGTTGGCAGTGCGTTTTCGAGCAGCCGCTCGGACGGCGAAAGATTCAAGTCGGACCACCTTACTCTTGTTAACGACGGCGTCGAGCGCACCCCTGAAGAGATCCACGGCTTCGGCGAGGAATGCTTGAGCGAGAATGACGTCGGCTCGACGTCCCGCCTAGATCTTGACATCTCGATTCAGGACCGCCTCTCGGCTTTCGGGCTGGACTCGGACGACGGTAACCACTCATCGTCGGCCGCGGTCGACCCGCACAAACGCAAGCCCGGTCGAAGCGGCGCTTGAGGGCAACGCTCGCGTGAGGACGAGCAGGCGCGCCGCAGCTCCAGATGTCGCTCTCCTTTCCTCGGGGTGATCACGCTCGTCGCTCGCTCGCTCGCGTGCGCGCTGTTTTCGGTCGAGCAGCCGATGCACTCGCTCGCGCCGTCGGCTCGCCCGCCCGGGCCGACCTCTCAACCGCGCCCCGCCTCGTGTTCTCCCTTCGCGTTCGCCTTGGCCCGGCGATGCAAACGCAAGCGGACCCGTGCTGCATGGGCGGCCGTGCCTGCTCGAGCGCGCGTGCTCGCTTGGGTCGAGAGCCCGAGAGGCTCGTCGTGCGCTTGCGAGGCCGCGCAGGTGCTGAGGATAGATGCGTTCTCCTTCCTCTTCTCCTGGCCTTCGCGTGCCACTGCAAAGAGAGACAAGCCCCGCCGGTCATCGACTCATTTTCGTATACTTCTCAACCCCCCCCCCCCCCCCCCCCCCCCCCCCCCCCCCCCCCCTCACTCCCCCCCCCCCCCCCCCCCCCCTTTTCACAGGGAAAAAAAAAGAGCAAAACACCAAAAAACCAACACCCCCCGCGGAGAGCG
>MVAM01000270.1:0-18616 GCA_014825675.1 Cystofilobasidium ferigula
GGGGGGGAAGGAGCGTTTGCTGCCGGACGTTTTTTTTCATTTCCGGGTTCTCTTCCCCCCCCCTCCTTCCCCCCCTTTCCCCCCTTCCCCCCCCCCCCCCCCCCTTTCCCCCCTGCTTTGCCCCTCCGACTGCCCGACTGACGCGTCCCTTGCCCTGTCGTCAAAAAAGACTCGCGCATGGTCTACCGCCTGCAGGAGCGCCAACTGGAGGCGCACCCAGTCGTGCACTCGGTCGCCGACGTGCTGATCGACTCGCTGATCGAGGTGCTCGGGCCGTACGAGGTGTATCTCAAGCAGTGTGTCCTTGTCGTTACGTTCGATCAGCGTCGTGCTGGACCTAGGCGCTGATGAGGCCTTTCGTCAGCTATCCGTATGCAGAGGCGAGGCTGAAGAAGGAGTTGGCGGTGAACAAGCCGTTCAGCGACTTTGTCCAGGTCCGTTCTCGCTTCCCGTACGCGCACGCTCGCAACCCCGCTGCTGACGTCGTTCCTGCTGTGCGGCGGCGGCTCCGCTCTGTCTGCCGGGGTGCACAGGAGCTCTCGCGCTCGCCGGTGGTGCGCAAGCAGGACCTGCGGTCGTTCCTCGTCGCGCCCCTCTCGCGGCTGTCGAGGCTCGCGCTCGCGCTCGACCGGCTCGTCGCCATCACCCCCGCGGGCCACGACGACCTCGCGCAGCTCCCCGTCGTGCTCGACCTGATCCGGCGCACGCTGCGCGCCGTCCAGCCGGGCGTGGACGCCGCCGAGCGCAAGGTCAAGGCGTGGCAGGTGGCCAGGAGACTGCGGTTCCGCAAGGGGGAGAGGTGCGATCTGGGCCTGGAGCCTGAGGGCGAGGAGCGCTCGCTGGTTGGGATGGGCAGGGTGTGGCGGAGGCAGCGCAACGAGCGCGACTGGTGCGTTCCTCCCCCTCATCCTTTGGCCCTTTGCCGTTACGACTGTGGACTGATGCAGGCCTTTTTCTCTCCTGCTTCCTGGATGCGACGCAGGCATGGCTGGACGGAGCTCAAACTCATCCTGTTCGACAACTACCTGCTTATCACCAAGGAGGAGGTTGCGCCCGGCGGCCGGGCGGGCGTGGAGGACGACCTCGTGTATGCCGTCGTCTCGCGCGTGCGTACCACCCCTCCTCCCCTCCCCTCTCCTGACACTTCAAATGCTTCATTTGCTAAGCTCATACTGACTCCGGCGATCCGCTGCATGGACGCGCACAGCCAATCCCGCTCGAGTTCCTCGCGCTCGTCGGGTCCGAGCACGACCCGCCCGAGCACAGGCGCGACATGCTGATCGACTACACGCGCCGCAAGCCGCTGCGCGTCGGCAACCTGCTCGAGCCGCTCGTCCAGCCCGACCGGGAGGTCTGGGGCTTCCACATCGAGCACCGCGGCCTGGGCAAGGGGTACAGTCTGTTTGTGGAGAGCGAGGGGGAGAGGGGGGAGTGGATCGGGTGGATCAGGGAGCAGTGTGCGCTCAGGAAGGTCGTGCTCGAGAGCAACGCGGTGCGTCCCATCCTCGCTCGAAAACACCCCTCTTCAAGGCGGGTCTGACGCCGACCTCAATTGCCTTCGTTTCCTGCCAGCTCTTCTCCCTCAACCCGCTCTCGTACAGCCCCCAGCAGCGCAGCCCCTTCCGCCCGATCACCGCGGGCGGCTCCTCCCCCTCGCGCCCCACTGCACCAACGCGCATGACCGAAACAGTTAGGTCGGGGAGCATCTCACCAGCGCGCAACACGGCCGCGCAGGGTCCGGCGCTGACGCACCACCGGTCGACGGGCGGAGGGGGGAGCGTTGGAGGCTTGCACGTGGGCCAGGGGAACGTCGTTGCGGCGGCTTCGTTTGGTACGTGCTCTGCCGCGCTTGACAGGGCTTGCAAGAGATTGACGAGTGCGATGGCGTCGCAGTGCGGTTCGACAAGGAGATGCTCATGGTCGTCGACGCCGACGGGCTGAGCGTAGGCTACCGCGATGACTCGCATTGTCTGTCCCTCCCCCTTCCCTCCTCTCCCTTTCTTGTGCATCGCGTTGACACCGCCGCACGTACAGCGCACCAGCACCTGGTCGATTCGTCGTCCATCACGGACGTGTGCGTGCTCGAGGAGCTCGAGCGGGTGCTCGTGCTCGCGACGGCGACGCTGTACTCGCTCGAGCTGGGCGAGCTGCTGCCCTCGCCCGATCCGGACCAATGGCGCAAGGTGCGCGCGCGCGCGTGCGGCACTTTCTCCGTCCTGAAACCGCTGAACTTGTTCCTTGGCGACGAGACAGGTGCGCAAGGACAGCGGGGAGACGGTCAACGGGTGGGGGGAAACGGTGTCGGGCTTCAAGGCGGGGAGGAGGGACGGCAGGCTGCTCATCGTCTACTGGAGCCTCAACCGCCTTTCCGGCCGTCAGTCCGCGGCTTCCGTCGCTTCTCCCTGGTCGCCCGAGGTGGACTCTCGCTGACCGTGTGGCCGCACCTGCGCAGAGACGAGCCTCGAGGTGTACGAGCCTCTCGTTCGCTCAGACCCGACCATTCGCTCGCCCTCCCTCTCGTCCGTCAGCTCCCTCCTCGACCGGCGCACCTCGTCCGCCGACCCGCCGCCCAGGACCAAGAAGCCGCCCGGGTACCGCAGGCTCGCGTCCGGATATGTGCTTGGCGGGGTTCACGCCGTCGGGTTCTTTGGGGGGCTGATGTGGGTCGCGAGCGACAAGGGGTTCGTGGTGATGGATCCGCTGCAGTGCGTACCTTTTCCTCTCCTCCTCATCTGACTACCCTTGCGGGTGGCTGACAAAAGAGCGGCGCACGGCAGGCCGACGACGAGCATGCCCAACACGCCGTCTTTCCCGCCCGAGACGTCCGCGAACAAGGCGGCGCTCGCGTCCCTCCGTGCGCGCGTGACGAGCTTCCAGCCGGTGCTGCTCCATAGGCTCAGCGAGAGGTCTTGCGTGTGCGTGTTTGAGACGGGGTGCATGTGGGTCGATGGGCGGGGCATGGTGGACAAGGACGGCGTGCGTTTCTTTCCCTTCCACCCCCCCCTCACCGTCTATCGTGTTCGCCCAGCTGAGCGCTTGTCCCGCTCACTCGCAGGCGTACCTCACCTGGGAGTTCCGCGTCGCCTCCGCCGCCGTCCGCGGGCGCCACCTGCTGCTGTTCGCAAAGGACCGCCGCCTGCTCGCGGTGCACGACGCGTGGCTCGGCACGCTCGGGCAGGCGACCGAGGACGCCCGTGCGGGCCTGCGAATCGTGGGCGATGCGGAGGGGAGGGGCGTGCTTGCTGTCAAGGGGGATGGGCAGCTGGTCGAGCTGGTGGAGACGGTCGCGCTCCCGCTGCTTCCTGGAGACCGGTGACAACGACGCTCCCCTTCCCCACCCCTCAACGCCCTTCTTGGCGGCCCCTCGTTATCTCATCCTTCCATCTTGTAGTACCACAGCTCTTACCACTGAGCCTCATCTAGAAACCCTGACGCCTTTCTAACGCCTCTCCATGACCCCCAACCTCTTCACGCGCGCGCCGCGCCCCCCAGCGACATGACGCCCTGTGCGAGCGCGGCCCAGCCGACGCCGAGGGAGCGGTAGAAGAGCGCGCCGACCTGCGCGTCCGAGAGCGTTGGCAGCTGTTGAACGGCGTCGGCGTCTTCTTCTGCTCCGACGTGAGGCGGCTGTGAGGGCGAGGAGGGGAGGACGTAGGTGAGGCCTTCGGCGACCGGCGACAGATGGATGTGTGCCGGCGGAACGCCATGCACGACCACGGGGACCGACTTGCTCGCGAGCGATGCCGCGTGCGAAAGGAGCGTGAGCCGCCGGTCCCAAGGGTTGAGCGACAGGCCGGGTGTCGTGCGTGAGTGCGCTGCGGGCGGGCTGAAATGCAGCTCGAGCGCGCACTCTTCCGCTGCCGCCCTCAAGGGCCGCTCGAGAAGGAAGGTAGGGAGTGGGTGATATCGCTGCCGGACGGCGTGAAAGAAGGTGCGGTCGAACGCCCAGGTCTTGCGCTGGCCGTGCAGGGGCGCCAGGAAGGCCAACAACTGCGCCTTCTGCGACGGGAGGAGGTGGACGTGCGTCTCCCCTTGCATACCCTGTGCGGCGGACAGGACGATCCCCTGCGCGTTCGAGAACAGCTCGAAGAGACCTGGGCCGACGAGGGGCGGTGAACGTGCCGAGAGAATTTCAACGCCGCTGTCGAGCCGGCCGAGGGAGGCGCTGGACGCATTGATGATGGGCGTAACGAGCTGTGTCCAGCCCTCGAGCGAGTACTCGAGCCTGAGCATCTTCAACCGCGGCAGCAGCAGGTCCTCTCTTCCTGCTCCGAGGGTGGCGAGCGTACGCTTGAGATGGGCGAGCGTTTGGTGCTCCTCGGGCACGCAGCCTGTCTCGAGGACGACCTCACGCACCCAGCGCAGCGCCTCACGACGCCGTGCCCTCCCCTCCAGTCCCGCATGTACGTCGCACCCGAAGAAGGAGAGAACGTCGGCCGAGCTCCTGAGCCGAGGCGTGTGGTAGAGGATACGGAGCGCCGATCGATGGAAGCCGGCAGAGACCGTCAGGCACTGGAGGAGCGAGGGCGGGTCGAGCTGCTGCAGGACGAGCGACAGAAGCTCAGGGATCGCCCAAATCCGGTGCGGTCCGCTGGGCTCTGGTGGTACTGGGCCGATGAGCAGGTGCATGAGACGCTGCTTGACTGGGGCGGTGAAGACGTGAGGAGGGCGAGATGCAGTTGAGGAGGAGCGAACTCGCGGCTGGAGTCGCAAGGCTGATGATGTCGGCGCAGCTGCCTCATTCGGGTCCCTTCTCACCTCATCCTCCAGCCGTTAGCCCTTGACTGATCTGGGAGTGATGCGCGAGAGTCCCATACCTATCTGACTGCCTTTCCGCTTCTGGCGCTCGGTTTTGAGGGAGAGCTGTGGCGGCGTGCCTTGCGTTCGGCGAGCCGGCCGGCGCTGCGCGGACAACTCCGACCAGCCTCAGCGGTACTAGGGTGCGTGCAACGAGCATTCCTTCCTTGTCCCCTGACCGCCATCGTCCTCTGACGACCATGCCTCCTTTTACGCCGGCTCAGCCGCCGAAGACCCAGTCGGCGCAGCTCGAGCCGCTCGCGCTGTTCAAGGAGCTCGCCCAGCTACCGACGTTCAACTCAGCCTCCTTCCTCCAGCGCGGCAGAGGTCAGTTCCCCCTCCAGTCGACCGGCCTGCAGTGCTTGCTGACCCGACGGCGACATGGCTTGCGGCCCTCCATGTTGGGCACAGCCAGAAGCTGCACCACCGAGAGGCCAAGATCTCGCTCACGCAGGACCTTAAGCTCGACCAGAACGCCGACCTTAAGCTCGACGTGCAGGCCGCGCCACTGCAGGAGGTTCCCAAGGCCACCGTCGAGTTCTTCTCGGCCGACGGCGCCCTCAAGGGCCTACTAGTCACGCGCGAGGACGAGCGCTACGTCGAGGTGTGGGACCTGGAGCGGACGGCGCTCAAGTTCGCGCGGAAGGTTACGAAGGAGGTTGGAGAGTTCGTCGCGGACGGTGCGTCCCTCACCCTTAGTCCTGTTCGCTACCCTGCGCTGCCATGCTGATTACTGATCTCGACCGTCCGCAGAGCAATGGGGACAGCCTCAGTTCTCGCCCTACTCGGCCAAGCTGCTCTTCACTGCCCACCCGGCGCCGCCGTCTCCTTCCGCGCCGCTCAAGTCCGCGCTCGAGAAGTTCAAGTACGAGCCGAATTGGGGCGAGCTGCAGAAGGACCTCGCCGAGCCGACGATCTTCATTGTCGACTTTGCGAACCTCAAGGCAGTCGCTGTGCGGACCTTGATCGCGGAGGACTCGGCGATTCATGCAGCGTTCAAGGACAATTGCAGCGTGGGTCAGGCCCAGTTCGCGCGCGACCGCCTAGGGGAAGGCGTTGTGTGCACGGGCTTCGAGCATCAGACGGACCGCCGCAAGCTCGGCGTCGTTTACTGCACGAACCGACCCTCGGCCATCTGGTTCCTCTCGCTCAAGTACCCCAACCGAGCTGAGCGACTGTCGGCGGACGGCCGATCGGCGCGCTCGCCTCGAGTCATCCACGACGGCCTCATCAACCCTTTCCTGGGCAACTACAGCAGCGTCGTATACCTCTCGAACCCCCTCGGCGGGGCACACAACTCGTGCTCTACCCTGCACTACTCTCCTGTTGACCTCTCAGACAGCGACTTCGACCTCGACGTCCTTGTCGAGCCCGTCGGCGAGCCCAAGGGCAAGACGGACTTCCCCGGCATCTACTGCAACTCCCTTCCGCCGCAGCCGTTCGTCGAACTGCAAGTTGAAGGCGGCGATGCGGTCGTGTTCAGCTCGACGTTCCGCTCGCGCACAGCGCTCTACTCAGTCAAGCTTCCAAGGCCTGGCCGTGCCGTCCTCCCTACAGTGCCGCGCAACTGGTCCCTCGATTCCCCTGACGAGAGCTGGACCGTCCTCAACACGGATGGCACGAACAAGGTCGCCGTCGTCAAGTCGAGCTTGACGAGCGTGCCCCGGCTCGAGGTGCTCCAGTATGGGTGCACCTGGATCTCAGACCCGAAGGACGATGAGAAAGGACATTACGAGCTCAAAATGGCCTCACGCTGGGGAGCACTGCAGAGCAAGGTCTCCAAGGCAGGTGAGTTGTTTCCATCTAGCTTTTTCGTCGCTTGCCGCACGGTGCTCACTCACGACCCGTTCTCGCTTTCGTCACGCAGCGGCGGAGGCGCTCACTTCCCTCACCATCCGCACGACCGCTCTGCCCGGTGCGTCGCACGTCGAGACCCTCCACCTTACCAAGCACGATGTCTTCATTCAGCCCGTGCGCAAGCTCCTTCTGATGCCGCACGGCGGGCCGCACTCGACCTCAATCAACGCCTTCTCCGCCTCGACGGCCGCGTTCGCAAGTGCCGGGTACGAGTGCGCGCTCGTCAACTACTCGGGCTCGCTCGGCTTTGGCGAGCGCAACGTCCAGTCGTTGGTCGGCATGTGCGGTGTGAAAGACGTCGCAGACTGCTGGCAGACGCTCAGGGTGTGGAAGGGCAAGCTCAAGGCGGGTCAGAAGGCTCAGGTGTACGTCTTTCTCTCCTTCATCCTCTGTCGTCTTCTTTCGTAGCGCCATCACTCTTCCCTCCAGCCTCGGTGAGCTCACGGTCGTTTGTGTTCCTTGCGCGGCAGATTCGTTAACGGCGGCAGCCATGGCGGGTTCCTCGCTGCTCACCTGACGGCCAAGTACCCCTCCGAAATCACCGCGGCTATCCTGCGCAACCCTGTCATCTCGCTTGGCGATGTCGGGGCGAGCGACATCCCGCATTGGTGCGTTCGCTTCCCACTCGACGCTTTTCCTTACCTTCGCCCGTGCTCATAGCATAATACTGAGCAGGTACTACGCTGAGCTTGGCCTGCCCTTCTCGGTCGACCCCGACGCACCCGTCCCGGCACAGCAGCTGACTACGCCGACGGCCGAGCAGTACAAGTTCATGCACTTGCGCTCGCCCATCGCAAACGTGCACGCTGTTGAGGCTCACACACTCGTCCTGCTGGGTGATGGCGACCGGCGAGTGCCGCCCGCGCAAGGCAAGGTTCGTGCTCTTCTCATTTTTGTTGCTGCTGTGTCTGACGTTCTTCTCCCTCTTCCGACACCGGCAGTCCTGGTACCACGCCCTCAGCGCCTTGTCCTACGTTGCAGAACGCGGCATCGACAAAGCCCAGCCCGGCTTCGACGTTGCGTGCCTGTCCTTTCCTGGCGAGGGTCATGCTCTCGACGGCGCCGCGGCAGAGTTGGGCGTGTTTGAAGGCTCACTCGAGTGGCTCAACAAGTACGCGCTGTCCGCAGCGCTGCTGGGCGAAGGGACGGAGGGTGCGCCGCCGGCACCACCGCCGTCTTCGAGTGCGACGAAGCAGTCCGGAGGCAAAGGGCGAAAGAAGAAGGGAAAAGGAGGAGGGCGGGGAGATGACGGGAGACGAGCCTCTCCTGGCCCGGGTCCAAAGCCAACGACGCCGACTGCTTCCTCGTCGTCCGTCCGTCCGCGTTCGCCAACCACTGCCGCTCGCCCTGTCAACGCCTCTGGGAATACGAACTCGACGAACACGTCCCGCAACGCCGCCGCCAGCAGCAACCCCGCGCCCGCCCATAGCCGCCCTGCGTCCGCGCCTCGAGCCGGGTTCGAGTTCGTCACGACGCTCGACGGCGACCGTATCGAGCTGCCCTTGTCGCCCCGCGCGCGCAAGGTCGAGCTCAACCGCCTACGCGCCCAGGAGCGCCGGGAGATGGGCCTGCGGGACGACGAGGTCTTCATGTACGACGCGTGGGCGCACCTTGAAAAGCCGGGCCAGACGGGCGGAAACGCTGCGGAGAGCACGCACGCCGAACGGGTCGAGGCGCGCAGGCGTGCAGAGCGGGATGAGGCGCGCGCCATCTTCGTAGAGCTCGGGTACCAAGGCGGCACCCTCGAGGGCCTGATCCAGAGCGCGTACCCGGACGCGACGACTTCTACGTCGTGCGCATCCGCCAACCGGCAGTCGACCGCTGCTGGCGCTCGTTCGGCACCCTCCACCATTTCGAACAGCGCAGGCGACGCCTCTGACACCTCATACAGGGCCGGCAGTCGCCCTAGCAGCAACCCCTCCTCCGCCGGTGGGCGGCCTGTGCCTCAACCCGCAGCAGCGGCCACAACAGCAGGACCCGCCTTTCCTCGCCCAGGGCACGAGTTCGTCGTGACGCACACAGGTGCCCGCATTCAGCTTCCGCTCGCACCTGCGCCTCGCAAGGCCGAGTTGGACCGGCTGCGCGCGAAGGAGCGCAAGGACATGAACCTTGCGGACGACGAGTACTTCCTGCAGGATGCATGGGCGCACCTCGAGGCCCCGTTCAGACCCGGCGCAGACGTCGAGTTCCGCGAGAGCATCGCGCAGTTCGAGGCGCAGAAGCGGGCGGAGCAGAACAAGGCCCGGACGCTTGTACACGAGCTCGGGTTCGGCGGCGCGGACGCGGAGAGCACCGTCCAACAAGTGGCTCCGATGGGTTGGAACTGGATCAGGTCGCACCGCACCGGCAATATTCGCAGTCCTTGCGGGAACGGGCGTCTGGTGAGCTCGCCTCCTGAAGGGCGGATCTGATCGGGGTCTTTGTCTCCCTTCTGCCCCCTCCTCCCACGATGCACATGCCTTCCATCTCGCTCGCAAGCGCTGTCATCCGAGAGCGAGAGTGGATTCATGATACAGTGCGGACGGCAGTCCGAGGGAAAGGTTCAAAGCGTATTTAGAAGACTGGGTGAGCATTGCTCGCGAGTGGAGAGGGTAGAGAGGTGCAGCGAGAGGTCGGATGAGAAGGCGGCGATCACTGCGGGACCTCGACGAGGACCTTGCCCGTTGCCTTCTGCGAGTAGAGGCGGTCATACGCGGCGAAGACGCCGGCCTGGTCGAACGAGTGGGTCGAGTCAATCTGGAGGTCGATCTTGCCGCTCTTGGCCCAGTCTCCCAGCTGGCGGAGGCCATCGTTATCGGGCTCCATCAGCCAGAACTTGAACGAGCGCTTGACGCCGCCGAGGAGGCTCGGTGCGAGCGTCGACTTGGCCAGGCTGCCTGCCCAGCTGGCCATCCCAACGACGCCCTTGGGTGGGTCACCGCCAATCATGATGTACTTGGCGGTCGGCGCCGTGTAGCGCTCAGACAGGGCGAACAGGTCGGCCTTGTTGCCGACGAGGTCGAGGATAAGGTCGATCGGCTGCGAGCCGTGGTGCTGGGAGAGGTGCTCGGGCAGGGAGACCTTCTTGTAGTCGACAATCTGAGCAGAGAGACGAAGGACAGAGTCAGTCGACGCGCACGCAGGAGGGCCGCAGAAGCGACGCACCTCGTCCGCGCCCAGCTTCTTGCACGTCTCGGCACTCGACTCGGAGCACGAGACAATGACGGTCGCTCCGGTCTCCTTTGCGATGCCAATGGCGACACGACCGACGCTCGTTCCGCCGCCTATCGAGGAGCGCAATCAGCTTTGTGTCGCCCGCTTACCGCACGACGCCAAGACGACGTACCGTTGATGAAGACCTTCTGTCCGCTCTTCAGCCCTCCCTGCTTCAGAAGGCCACCCCACGCCGTCAGACCGACGAGCGGCAGGCCGGCAGCGACGTCAAACTTGAGCCCCTCGGGCTTCTGGACGAGATGCTCCTCCTGAGCGATGCACAGAGGGGTGTCATCCTCGTCAGCCTTTGCCTGCAAGCGCAGCTCCTCACACAGCTCGAACGCGCCTTGACGACGGTGTATTGGGCAAAGGCGCCGTTGCCGGTCTTCATGTTGAGGTTGGCGGGGATGATGCCGAACACCTCGTCGCCGTCCTTGAAGGCCGTGCCGTTCGCGTTGGCGACGACGCCCGAGAGGTCGTACTCGACCACGTCTGCGAGCGGCATGGGGATGCGTCAGCTCATGACAGATACTAGGGTGAAGTGACGGGCCGCACTAGGAACCTTGCGCATGTAGGATATCGGACCCTTCATCGTCTGCTCTCACAAGGGAGGCAGGGGGATCAGCGCAGTCTCCGGCGCAGCCCATTGCAGGCTGCTAGAGCCTCGTTCGTCCCTCCTCCTGGCATTGGCTGGAACCCTGGCAGGCGCTGACGGCAGGAAAGCGCACCTTGTAGCCGACCGGGTTCAGCGCCGCGTACCTGACCTTGACGAGGACTTCACCAGCGGCCGGCGTCGGGACAGGGTACGAGCTGTCGAGCTTGAGGATGTCCTTGTAGGCGCCCCTGGCCGTCATGAGCCAGACGGATTGGGTCGAGGGGATGCTAGACATGGTGGTGTATGCTTCGGGCGGATGGCGTAGGTCTGAAGAGGCGAGGGTGATGGTAGGAGGAAGGACGCGCTGCGGCCTGCCTTGTCTCTGGTGAATCTTCGAGGCGATGATGACGGCGAGTGGCCGGAGCTCGGCGTCTTGCGCAGTACCCGGCAGTCGTCCATTGGCACATTTGCGTAGGTCTACTAGTCAAGACGACAAGACATGAAGACGCCAAGACTACAGACGAGTGTTAGAGCGGATGTGTAGGCGTGTATCAAGCTCAAAGAGCGAGATGAGAGGGCATGGAGCCGGCGCGAGGCTTTGAGGCGTCGTCAGCGCGCAGTAGAGTAGAGTACCCGGCGCAACAGGGGAACGTCTGAGCCGAGGACAAGCATGGCTGAGGCAGTGACGTATGAGCAGGACAAGACGGTTGGGAAGAGATATCGAAGGGAGGTGCGCCGAAGGGATGGCAGTCGTGCGCAGCTGAGTTCACTGCGGAATCTCGATGACGACCTTACCCTTCACCTTCTGCGAGGCGATGCGGTCGTACGCAGCTAGCACGCCAGCCTTGTCAAACGTGTGGGTTGAGTCGATAGCGACATCGATCTTGCCTGCGAATGTGAAGAGATCGGTTGTTGTCAGTCAGTGTGCCGGTGCGACGCGACGGAAGGGCTTGAGGTACGCACCCTCGACAGCCCACTGACCGATCTTCGCAAGCGCCTCCTTGTCCGCCTCCTCAATGAAGAGTGTGAATGCGCGCCTGACGCCACCGAGGAAGCGAGGCGCAAGCGCCGCTCGAGCAAACGACAAGCCCCAGGCGGTCGCCGCAAGGATGCCGTGAGGGGGACTGATGCCGATCAGGAAGTACTTGGCCGTCGGGACAGTGAAAGCTTCGCACTGCTTGAAAAGCAGGGCGTCGCCGACAAGGTCCAGTACGATGTCGAACGACGCCGAAGAGTACATGGCCGAAAGGTGCGCAGGGAGCTTGACCTTGGTGTAGTCGATAACCTGCGTCAAGTTCCGCCGAGGTGCAGACAGCTCAGCGTTTACAGTCCGGCGACGGCGATGAAGAATCCCGTACCTCGTCTGCACCGAGTGACGTGCAAACCTCCGCGCTTGCTGACGAGCAAGACACGACGACGACAGCCCCAATCTTCTTCGCGATGCCAATCGCCGCGCGACCAACGCTGGTCGCTCCGCCTGCAAGCAAAAGTCGGGATCGATGTGAGCACGCTGTATGCAGGAGGCCCCTGCCTTGTGGCGACGCACCGTTGATGAGCACTCGCTGCCCGCTCTTCAGCCCGCCCTTCGTGATCAGCGAACCGTACGCGGCCAGCGAGACGACAGAGAGCGCGGCGGCCGTCTCGAAGCTAAGCTTGGCTGGCTTCTTTGCGAGGTGCGTCTCCTGCGTTGGCAAAGGGAAGGGGAGAAAGAGGCGCAGCAGTTAGGTGAGATCAGTCAGATCAGCGACGCGACACCGACAGCAGGCGAGGTAACACACCTTGACGACGGCGTACTGTGCGAGGGTGCCGTTGCCCGTCTTCATCGCGTCGTCGACTGTGATGAGGCCGAAGACCTCGTCGCCGGCGGCAAGGGACGTGCTATTGCTGTCGACCACAATACCGGAGAGATCGTTCTCGAGAACGTCTGCGAGGGTTCAAAGGTCAGCACAAGCGAGCACACATTTGTGAGGAATATGGACGTACTAGGGACCTTGCGTTGAAGGGACAGCGGGCCGTTCATGCTCTGCAAGAGGAGATAGGGGCTTGTCAGTCCGGCCGCGCTTCCTGCAGTTAACAGCTTTCCTCCCCTCCCCGTCACTTCTCCCTTCTCAGCCATGACCGCCTGGACTAGCTCAGGACGCACTTTGTAGCCGAACGGGTTGAGTGCAACGTATTTCACCTTGACGAGGACCTCGCCCTCCGCGGGCTTGGGCAGGGCGCGGTGCTCGTCAAGTTGGATGACGTCCTTATAGGAACCTTTGGCGGTCTGGATCCAGGCGGCGTGGGTGGCGGGAAGGTCGGACATGTCTGCGCAGCTGGAAAGTGAAGGAGGGCTCAGGAGAAGGAGGGGGATGGGGAAGGGGTGGCTCGCTTCCCTCGCAGGTTGGGTTGCGAGCGTCAACCTCGGCAGAAGAGCCGGTGAATCCTTACGCGGCACAAGTCAGTCGCCTGAGTCGTCAGCGGTCAGCGGTCAGCCTGGATGCAGCTCTGAGGCAAAGATAAATGGTATAAAATCACTGGCCGAGGTATAGGGGCCTCGGGGCAGGATGCAGCAGGAGGCGGAGGTACAGACAACGGCGGGCAGAGGAGGGAAACAGACAGTGTTGAGAGAAGATCAAGTCCATGGAGATGAGGCGTGTATGTGCAGGAGAGGAAGGAATGCGGCCGCTTGCCCACACTTTAGACGGTGGAGAGGTTGAGGGCCACCTGCGACGGCATGGGCGGCACCTCGAAGGCAGACGGCGAGACCGAGCGGCCGCGGTAGCCCTCTACGAAGTTGGTCTGACGCAGCTCGATAGCGTCGCCGTTCGCACGGTCGTCCGAGTAGGCTGAGTGAACGCTGGACGAGGCCGAGTGGTTCGAGTGCGGGCTCGAGGCACGCTGGCCGCCGTCGCCAAAGCTGTGGGGCGACGCCGCACGCTTGCCCCAGCCGACGCTAATGTTGGACGAGCCCGAGTGGCCGCGCGAGTGCGAGAGGAGATTGGGGGTCGAGCCTTTCGGAAAATGGATCGAGAGGGTGATGGGGTCCAGCAGGTTTGGTCCGGGCGTTGAAGAGCGCGAGGCGGGTGCTGCGGGATCCGGTGACGGGGACGGGAAGCGGAACATCGATTTGTGCTGCGAGCTCGTGTCAGACGCCGACGATGCTGCCGACGAAGGTGAAGGAAGAAAGATGGGCAGGTGTGCGGGCGGTTGCGGAAAGGCGAAGGCGGGTAAGGGAGATACGGTGAGAGGGACGTCGTGCGTCTCCTGGAGGGGCGAGTCATGCAAGGACGTCGACCGAGACGATTGAGGTGTCGTCGGTTCGGACGCTGCGTAGCCGTCCAACAAGTCGGCACCCTTCGAGACTGCAAGGCCGGCCATGGCCTGGTTGAGCCCGTTGGCGTTGAGCGTCGTTCGCCGGTCGTTACCTCCAGGCGTGATGCGCCCGTCTTTGTCTTCCTCCTCCTCGTCCGAGCCGAGGTTGACCTCAGGGATAGTCTCAGCCTGCGCCTCGTGCACCTCGCGGAAGAGCTTGCCTCGCCGACGCTCCTCCCGCCAAGCGCGCATGCGGTCCAGCTCGCTGTCGCGCTGCGCCCGCCACTGGCCCGGCTGCATCCCTGCGTAAGTCGGACGCTTGCCGTTCGCCGAGCTCGACGCGATCGCCGAGTTGCCCGATTCATCCTCGAGGCCGAGCGAGATGTTGCCGCGGCGGTTGCGGCGAGCGGTAGGGTTCAGGATGCCGGCGTAACCGAGTGCAACCTTGATTGGGTTGTGCCCTCGCGTCGTCGACATGCGGTGCACGTACGAGACGTTGCGACCGGGACCGAGGACGAACTCGCCGCCTACATCGAGTACAAGATTAGCGCAGGCCAGAGTGTGCAGGATAGACATAAACCGGCGCACCAAGCTGTGTGAAATGCCCCGGCTGCAGTGTGATGCCCTTTCTCCCCATCTTGCCGATGTTGGACGCGACAAACAGCCCGCCGCCCAACGCCGAGTGCTTGACGTAGTCGCCCTTCTCGTCCTCAGATCCTGCGTCCGCCGTCTGGCGCGTCATGCCGAGCGCCCTATACAGTCTGCGAAGCGAAAGGCGAACGTCAGAAGCTGAAACAAGCGCAAGGGGCTCGGAAGTGACACGCACTCTAGTGTCGGGTCGGTGTACAGCTGGAAAGGGCACTTGAAGGCCTTGCCTCGATAACTCTCGATAACGGCCGGCGCACCGTTGCCGATGATGATGACTAGCAGAGCAGGACATCGTGTTAAGCCAGAAGGCTGCCGAAGCTTCTGAAGAGCAGCACGTACGCTTCGCGCCTGCGCGCTCGACCGCCTCCGGATCAACGTCCTCGACGATGGAGCGCACGTAATCTGCGGAGCGGCATGCGTCAGTCGTCAGGAGGCCAGTACTCGCACAATGGCGGAAGGATAACGCACCTGAGCACAGTGGGCAGTACCAATGCCGGATGAAGACGACGACCGTCTTCTGGTCCTTGATGAGGTCGCCGAACATGTGCGACTTGCCCTTGCCGTCGATGACCTCGAACAGGGACGCTTCAAACATCTCAAGAGACGTCGGGTAGCTGGTGAGGGCAGCACGGGGAGCGTGTCAGCTCAGAACAGGGCTGCCAATCCGGCATCTTGACGTCGAGCACGACTGCGACGTTGGCGGAGGTCTCGAAGAAGGGGTAAGAGAGCGAAAGGAACGCACGCATCCGTGTCGAACAAGTCCTCCTCGGCCTTGCGCCGCTCCGCCTTCTCCTTGCGCGACTCCTTTTTGCCCTTGATCATCATCGACTGCTTCTCGGTGATGCCGGCCAGCCGGCGGTCGCGGCGCTCGAACGCCTCGAGCTCGTCCGTCAGGTCCCAGGTGGTCGTTGGTGGCCGGATGCCACATACGGACGAGCCGCCGCCTGTTGTTGAGCAAGAGGACATGCGGGAGGGAGACGAGAGCTGGCTGGGCTAGGTGAGGGGTTGAGCCACGGTTCTGCTGGCCCTGGATCCGGGCGAAGGGCGAAGGTGGGTGTTTGGCGACTGAGCCTGCGAGGCGAACAAAGGATGGGAGATCCTGATGGCTGGACTGCTTGCGCAAAAGGATTCCCTTGGAGGAGAGGAAGGGACGGGCGGCTGTCGGTGGCAGCAGAGGAGAACGAGGGTGGCGCGCTGCGTAGGATGGATGCGGTACACGAGAAGAGGACAAGGGTGAACGGGATAGTGGGTCAACCTGCCGTGGAAAGATGACGAGAAGACGGTGGAAGGGATCTGCGACACACGAGTAGAAAGGGTAGCTTGGGCGGAGGGGGCGTTTCAAGCTGGGCTGCAGATCCGTGGCGGCGAAGGTCGTCTGTGCAGACGAGGGTGAACCAAGGAAGGGGAGACGTCGAAGGCTGGCGAGCCGAGGAAAGGGGGTAAGATACGCTGAGCGCTTGAGCCTGCCAGCGGAGGAGAGGCAACGCCGGATGGAGGAGTGTGCAGGAGAGCAGGGCGCAAGCGAGCGCGCGCCCGCGCCAGGCGAGACCGTCCTTTATGCCGCTGCGTGCGCGTGCGTCCCAAGGTGAGACCTGCCTGCGCGCGCGGCCGCTCGACGACGAACTGTAAGTATTTGCGGGACTCCCCGGGACGGCGAGTCGGACGCCGCCGCGACCGCCGATCTGGCCGCTCCGCGCCACATCCTTGCGAAGTCGCGAGACCGGTCGCCAAACTTGCTCGTCGTAGCGCGACCCACTGCTTTGGGCCCAGCCGTCCGCAACAGTGGAGACACCGATGATGAGCCAGGCAGTCGACCAAGCGCTGATCCGAGCTGTGAAACCAAAGGAGGAGGTGTCGGCCTTGCAGGAGCTGTCGGCAGCCGCTGGACAACGGGGAAGGGCCGGGGAGCAGCGCGGCGCACCTCTGCGAGCCAGACTGGCGCGATGCATGCCGCTTCCTGCTGACCGTCTGGACCCGTCCTGCACACCCAGTCGTTCTGGTCAGCCTATCGAACGAGATGAGTCTATCCTCGCGCTTCGGCGGAGTCGTCGTCGATGAGGAACTCCTGTCGGCCCAGAAGGCTCAAGCTCATGCTCGCTCGCCGACGACTGCGCGCAGCAGCCACCCCGCGTCTGCACGGTCGTCCCTCAACGGCCGGCCAAGGCTCGCATGATTCGCCCATAAGTCGACAAGGGTGTTGACGATGTCGAAGTGCGAGAGGTCGCAGGGCTCACATCGAAGCCAAGGGAGAATCCGGGCCCAGAACTTGCGCGACGCCCAACGCCTACGGCGCCAACGGAGGAAGCGACGCGTCGCTCTTGCCCCTACACTCCTTGCAGAGGGCGGCGGGCATCGTGTAGAGTGACAGAGGCATGTAGACGAATCCACGCCGCAGCCTTGTACTCCCTCTTTCCGCGATACGCGCGTCTCAAACGCCAATCTGCTCGCCCTCCCTTCCTTCCTCCGCCAGGTCATCCCACTCCTCCCGCCACTCAACGCCGTCGTCGTCGATGAACATGAGCCCGACCGACCGGAGCAATTGCGCCGTCTCGCGCAAGCCGGATAGATGACGACTGTTGGCAAAGTTTTGCCTGCAGTTGTCGGCGTGAAGGCGGACGGCGCGGAGAGCGGGGAAGGGGGTCCTGTCCTCCGCAAGGGTCTTGACAAGATCCCCGATGCAGGCCTGGACGCCGGCGGATGGCGGGAACGGGCGGTCCACTCGGAGGGTCTCGATGGCGAGAATTTCCAGCGAGGCGCTCTCGAAACCGAGCAGCCGGCCGACGTCCCACGAAAAAATGGTGAGCGTACGGAGCGTCTTGAAGGTGTCCAGACAGAGGTCGAGCGCCTCGTAGTGTGAAGCGAGTTCCGAAGCCATCTGGAGGTGCAGTGCCTTTACATCCGGCCAGCGGGAAAGGGACGGACGCAGCGCATCAAACTGGTCGTCCGAGAGCCGCTCGAGGACCAGTTCGACGAGCCCAGACGAAACTTCGATGAAGTCGTCCTCGTCGAGGAAATCGGAGTTTGCCCCTTCGATGCGCAAGGACCGTAGGTTCGTCAGGTCGAAGACCGTGGCCAGCGATCGCGAATGCGTCTCTTCCCCTTCGACGTCCGCTGGTGGCTTGAGCGCGACCTCTAGGGTGACTAGCTTCGGTGACAGGGAGCGCACGGGAGGCTGAGGTGTAATCCCCTGAACGCTAGATCTGCTGAAGCCGTGCAGATGTCGGAGGTTCGGCACGAGATGCAAGCACGACACGGCAGCGCAGCCCCAAAGAACGTGATAATGAGCGTCGATCGTTCGCACATGCTGCCCGAGGTGGGGGAATGCCGAAAGCTTGGGAGCGAGGAGGTGGATATCGCAGTCTATGAGCGAGTACAGCAGCTTCTGGCCTTCAGCCTGCGCAGAGGCGAGTCAGGGTCGGTCGCAGGCGTCTGAAGCAAGAGCACGGCTCACCTTCCAGGCTCTAGAAACGAGGCAGTAGTTGGACAGGTTGTTCCACCGCTCTCTTTCCCAGTAGGCCGGCGTGAACGCTGGGTCGAGCGTTTGGGCGGCGTGACGCAAGACCTCAAGTTGCAGCTCGACGGCGAGCTTGGGCTGATGTTGCTCCTGCTGCAACCGAGCATCATCACCGCTGATCAGTGACCGTGATTTGGTGAAAGAGCTGTCAGAAAAAGACAGACGCACGTCGAGGGGTTGCAATGGCATCCTAGTTTCGTGCGCTGCTCGAGCTTGTTGATGAAGGACGGGCTGGACGGGATTGAGACGAGCGGTTGGTGCCGTGGGTGCTCTTCCGGCGAATGCAGCGGGTCAGCGCTTGCCTCGGTCGAGAGGCAAGGAAGTTGCGAACCCACAGGCTGGTGTCTTTGCCTGTTATGCGCTTCCCTCGCTCGTCCCTTTGAGCGTCTTGGAAGGTCTGGCGGGGAGAGGAGAATGCTGTTGCAAGACGGTCTGGCTGAGCTTCTCGCCGCGCAGTCGCCCCCGAGCCGAAGGGTACGCCCGCCAGATCACTTGCATCGCCACCACCCCGTTCGCGCTGTTGTATGAGACAAATGGACCTGAAGAGTAAACTATATCCATCAACGCTCCGTTGCACCGTTCGCCAGCAGCGCTGTACGCTCGTCCGGCGCATCCGCCGCCGCCGCCGTCGCCCCAGCTGCAGCGCCGCCTGCCAGCGGCCGACCGAAGTCGTCGATTCCGAGTCGCGCCTGCCGCCCCTTCCAGGCGAGACACATCGT
>MVAM01000271.1:0-18345 GCA_014825675.1 Cystofilobasidium ferigula
CGGCCTGCTTGCAGTCCTCAAACATCTCAACCACCACTCAACCTGAAACCAGCTTGATCCGTAGCGCACGCGCGCAATCATGCAGGTGCGTCCTCTTTCGTCTATCTCCCCATCAGCCCCTGACTGATTCTCCTGCTCACTCTGCGCAGCCGTCCGTCTCTTCTAGACGCGCATGCAGCCCGACATCTGTCGATACCCACAGTGCGCACAATGCGTCCATGCGGCCGTCGATGGTCCCTCGCCCTCCGGAGCGTCGTTTGCTCCTACCGTCAACGTCGACGACCTCCCATCCCTACCTGCGTCAACGGTCTCTGACCTCGGCTGCTCCAACAACATCTCGCCCATGTTGGGCCCTCTGCTTTCTTGACGATCCTCATGAACCCTTGCTCACGACATCTTCTGAACTGCGTTGCACTTGTCCATCCCAGACTCAGCTCAAGAGTCTGCACATCGTCGCCGTGCTTTCCAGCGTCTCAAGGACGGCGTAAAGCAAAGGGACTCATCCCACAATCCAGTTGGCGCTTGTGAGATCATCACTCCCGCCACTCATCTATAACCTTGTCCCCGCTTGGTCTCGCGACGACAACAGCCCCTTCAAAAGCACAGGCGACGGCAACAAATGGTGCCTGAACCCCATCGCGCCAAGGGGAGACCTCTCGTGCTCCTCCGCGGCGTCTTGCGGTGGGCTCAAATGGAGCGCGCGGAGCCGGGCGGGAATCAAAGCACGACTTCTGCTGGCCGTGCGTGCAAGTGAACGAGGGCGGGGCGACGGCAGGAGAGGAGAGGGACGACGTGCGCTTGCCGTGCGAGGACGTCGCCGGCAGCGCAGGCGAGGTGAGTGGGCTTTTCGGCCTCAGGCTGGCGGGATGGGTTGTGCGCCGACTCCAGGAATAGCGAATGTAAGAGCGACGGCGGGGCCGGCGTCTCGATGGGCGGCGAGCGTGCTTGAGACGAGGCCTTTGAGGAGGAGCGCGCGCGGGTGAAAGGAGGGCGAAGGGAGGCGGTGCGTGAAGCGCAGAAGGATCCCGCCGAAGACGACGACCCGCAGAATGCTCGAGCGTCGAGCGACGAGCAGGACTTGTGACTGGAGCGCAGTAGTCAAACGGATACTGAGGCAGATATGGAGCAGCGTGCGCCCCCTCGCGTCGCCTGCGGACCAGATGTGATCAAGGACGATCTGCCGAACGCGTGAGGGACAGCTGGATCGACAACCATTCGTTCAATTGCGCTGGACTTGATTATGCCGCGGGGACTTTGAGAGTGGGTGCGACATGCGTGGCAAGGTCGGTGCGGGCCGGGTGCCGGATCATGGGGAAGTGTCGACCAGCGATGGTGGGAGGGAGTGGTGGTGTAAGGCCAGGAAGCAACTCTGACACCCTCAACTGCAGTCCTTCACCTGAGCCATTTCAAGCGTTCGCTGGGCTTGGTAGTTCCGTCAGGAGATGCAAGAGAAGAGGGTGAGATGATCAGCCCGAGGGGGTCGTGGCGGGAGCGCGGCGGCGGCGCACGTCGCGGACGAGGCACCTGCGTAAGAGGGGCCGCCAAAGCATTCTAACGTCCAAAGCCGAGCTGCAGGTTGACGTCCTGGCAACGGGCATGATCTCCTTGTCAGTCCTGACCGAGATCAGCCTGGTGAGTGTTGCGCTGGTTGGCCGTGGACGTCGTCCTGGTGCCGCGGGCTGCTCACATGCTGCGCGGAGTCTGCCGGAAGCGAGACTCGCCGGCGCGGGCAAGGAGATGGCGCGAGATGGACAGCAACGACGACGTACCATCGCCTCTTCCTCCCAAAGGCACCCCGGTCTGCATGTTGTCAAGCACCCGCCTGCTTCCCCTCGCACCGTCCCTCCGCGCACCGACCGCGCGTCTCGCCGTTCGGTCGACCTGCGGCTCGGCTCGGACGCTCGCCTCACTGCCCGCGCCCGGCTTCCTCTCTGCCGTCCCCCTGCCTCCTTCCCGCCTCCTTCCCACCTGCTCTGCCCGTCGCAGCATGGCCAACGTATCTCAGAGCGACACCAACGGTAGCGGTCAGTCCTATCTGGTCCCTCAGAGCGAAAAGAGACTAGGTTAAGCAAACGAGGCCATCTCTCGACGTCGCGGCGGGCTGATCACCTTCGCCTCCCTTCCAGCAGGGTCGACGCTTCCGCACGAGTCCTTCCCCGGCGCAGTCAGCCCTCACATCATCGAGGACCTCCGCAGCTTGTCGACCTGCGACATTGCGGACGCGCTGCTCAGTCTTGGAATTGACAGCGGAGGATACATCCCGGGTGCGTCACGGCGACTGCGGACGGCCGCCCGCCTTCCCGTCCTACTCGGCCTGGGCTGAACCGTCTTGTCGATGCAGACCTCGAGCAATACTCGCCGCGCGCAGAGTCCGTGTCTCGCATCGCTGGCCCCGTCTTCACCGTCCAGATGGTCGCGTTCGACGACGAGACGTCCCCGCGTCCAACGTCGCACTTCATCGACGCGGCGCCGCCGGGGTCCATCGTCCTCGTCTCTGCGCCGCCTTCAGCGCGCAACGCCTGCTGGGGCGGTCTCCTCTCAACGGGCGCAAACGCCCAGGGGCTCGGAGGGGTCGTCGTCCTCGGCCGAGTGCGCGACCTCGCCGAGCACCGCGCACTCGGCTTCCCTGTGTTCGCACGCGGGCACTCCGCCCTCGGCCAGACCCCGTTCGTCCGCCCGTCCGTGCTCGGGCAGACGCTCACGATCGACGCGCCGCACCTGCCCCAGGGGAGCTTCGAGGTCCACCCGACCGACATCATCGTCGCGGACGAGGACGGCGTGCTGGCGTTGCCGAGCGCGCTTGCCGAAGAGGTCCTGAAGCTTGCGGCCGAGCGCAGGCGCGTCGACGAGCTGTGCGCGCAGGATCTGCGCGAGGGCAAGGGTGTGAAGGAGACCTTTAAGCTCAGGAGGGGTTGAGTGGAGGGCTGGCAAATGCGTCCTGCGTGCTCTTGTCTACGTCTTGTAACCGCGCTGGGACGGGAGGACAGTCCCTCCCTCAAACGCATGTCACACCGACGAGGAGGTGCTCGGGCCTGCGCATGTACATTCTGCGATGACTCTTTCCGATAGTTTGAGCTGGCGCCTTGCTGAGCAAAGCGGATAAAGTGGAACAGAGGCATACATTTGGTGTCGTGAGGAGTGGAAGCGGACGATCTAGAACATCTACGTGTACAAGAGGAAGGGCGCGCACAGCGAGCGCCAAGCGCCAGCTCACCAATCGAGCTTCCCGCCCCCACCGCCGCAGAGGACCGCGCCCTCACTCCCGCCGCTGCCCGAACACGACGCCTTGTTGTGCTGGTCCTCCGGGCCGACGAGCTCGATGCTGCCGTCCAGGATGGCGGTCGCTGCACCGCGGCCGATGGCCTCGCTCGTCGCTTGCGTGATCATCCACTGATGGGCGCGAGGGAGGTACTAGGTCAGCGTGCGCTCTACATTTGAGAGGATGTTGGGTCAGGGCGAACCTTGGATGTGCCGAGCGCGGCATCGAGATCTTCAACCGGCGGCAGGAGCAGGAACAGGCTGCCGTCCTCCTCCTTGACGTCAAACGTGATGATGCCGAATTCGGGGTCGTTGAGGCACTCGCCGTCCTCGAGGCTGAACTGGCGCTTGTGCAGCGGGCAGGCTACGAACACGCGGCCCTCCTCGTCGTCGCCCACAATGCCATGGCTGAGGATCTGCGCGCGCTTGTGAGGGCACCTGCGGCGATATGAGGGGAAGACGTCAGGGAGGGGTCCCGGGTGGCGGACGGAAAAAAAGACGCACATCTGCTGCGTCGCGTACAGGCCGCGACCGGGAACGTCGAAGATGGCGAGCTGCGTGTCGCCCCACTTGATCGCAGCCGAGGTGACGCCCTCTGTTGAAGGCATCAGGTCCGACCTGCGTGCGACCTGCTCCCAGCGCCAGCTCGATACGGGCGCGGGAATGTCATCCCGCGTGAGCTTGACCGCCGGGAAGTCCTTTGGCCATTCGGCGGGCCGCGACTGGTTGCGCTCCGGCACTCGCTCGGCATTGACGAGCGTCTCGTCCGTGTTGGCGAACTGCTTGAACATCTTTTGGCGCTCGGGCTCGTTGACAACGCCTGTGAGGGAAGACGGATAGTCAACGCCTGTGAACTGACGGAAAGGGGAGGGGGGCGGGGAGGGGGGGGGGGGGAGGAGGGAAAACGCACGGGTCCACTCGCACTCGTACGTGCCGATGAGCTGCGCCATTGACTCCTCGAGCACCTTGCAGATGCCGAGCTCGTCCTCGAGGATGACCTTCTTGAGCTTCTCGATACCGCCCTCCATCCGCTCGAGCCAACGCGCGGTGCGCTCGAGCTTATCGGCCGTGAAGATGTAGTCTGCGTTGAACGAGCACGTCAGCCAATGCTGGCCGTAGCCTTGCGAGGAGAACTCACACATGAGGTAGCGGTCGAGGATCTTGGTGACCATCGTAGGCGGGACGTCGGTGGCAAGAAGCGATCCGTGACGAGGAACGGCTCCTCCATTGCCAGCGACGAAGATGGACCAGCCCTTGTCCGTCGCGATCAGGCCAAAGTCCTTCGACTGGGCCTCGCCACACTCGCGCATGCAGCCTGATAGGCCACCCTTGAACTTGTGCGGCGAGCGTACACCCTTATAACGGTTCTCAAGCTGGACGGCCAAGCCGACCGAGTCGCCTACGCCGTACCGGCACCACGAACTGCCGACGCATGACTTGACAGTCCGCAGCGACTTGCCGTAAGCGTGGCCTGACTCGAACCCGGCTTCGATCAGCTCGGCCCAGATAGCGGGCAGGTCCTGCTTCTTGGCGCCGAACAGGTCGATGCGCTGGCCGCCGGTGATCTGCAACGCCCGGGTGAGGAGGGCTGTCAGTGAAGCGCTCCTGGCTGAGCTCTGAGACAGGCGTGCGACAGACCTTCGTGTAGAGGCCGTACTTCTTGGCGACGACGCCGCAAGCGATTAGGCCGTCCGGCGTAACCTCGCCTCCCATCATGCGCGGGACGACCGAAAAGGTGCCGTCCCGCTGGATGTTACCGAGGAACTTATCGTTGGTGTCCTGGTTGGGGTGGTGGGCAGCGTCCATGACGTGGGCGTTGATGCCGACGGTCGACGAGAGGATGTTACCTATGCAAGGCTAAGAAAGCAAATTCAGGGGGTAAGCGACTGCGTCTGAAGGAAGGAGAGGAAAGGGGAGGTGACGCACCTTGCAGATCTCGCAGCCGAGCGCCGTCTTGCGGACGCCGTGGTTCTCCATGATCTCTTTGAACGTCTTGTAGCCCTTGATCCTGAAAGCGGACAGTCGACAGGTCAGCACGAGCATACTGAAAGAGAGTTAACCAGGAAGGACGAACTTGACGATGTTGAATAAATCCTGTCGGCTCATGGCAAAATGGCTGCAGATGTTGTTCGAGACGGCGAGACCAGCCTTTGCCATCTCGGCCTTGAAGATGCCGGTAATGAGGGGCGTGCACCCTCCGCAGCCGGCCATCGCCTTCGTCTGCTTCTTGATGTCGGCGAGCGTCTTCGCACCCTTGTCTCTGATGCACGCGCCGATGTCGCCCTTCTTGACGTTGTGGCAACTGCAGACCTGCGTGTCGTCATCCAGGTCGGCGCCGTCGTCGTCACCCGCCTTCGAGCCGACGATGAACTGCGCGGGTGCGATGTCGAGCGGCTTGCGCTTCTTGGTGATGGCCACCATCTTGACGTAGTCGGCGCAGTCACCGACCATCATGCCGCCAAGGAGATACTGCAAAGAAATGGAGGGATCAGCGGCCGTGTCCTTGCACTCAAGTGGGCATGCGGAAACGCACCTTACCGTCCTGAGAGAAAAGGTACTTCTTGTAGGTACCCGCGATGGGATCGCGGAAGGTCAAGCTCTTGATCTCCTCCTCCTTGAGCGCGTCGGCGCGCTTGATGCGCTTCCCGTTGCGCGTCTCAGGCTCGGCCGCTTTTTGCGCGCCATCGTCGTCCGCCTCGATGGCGACCGAAGCGCCCGAGCGGGGCACCGTCTCGACGAGCGTCTGCCCGCGCTTGGCCGTCTCGTCGATGAAGAAGTCGCCGAACGAGGCGACTTCGACGCCCATCAGCTTGAGCTTGGTCGACAGGTCCGGGTTGTTCATCTTGCGCGCCTTGTGCGAGCCCTGCTTGGTCGTGCTGGTCTGGCAGAGATTGAAAGCGAGGATGTCGGCCATCTCGACTGCAAGATGCGGAGGTCAGTGACTGATCCCCTCCTAAGAGCTCGAGAACCGACGCACCTCCTGGAGCGATGAGGCCATAAGTGTGACCGCGCCATGACGCGCACTCGCCGATGGCGTAGATGTCCTCCGCGCTGGTCATGAGACTGTCATCGACGTCGATGCCGCCGCGCTTGGCGACGTTGATGCCGGACGCGCGCGCCAGGTCGTCTCGAGGGGTGATGCCAACCGCCATCACCACGAGATCGGCCTCTGCGAGCGCGCAAGGGGTCAGCTGCTGAACAAGCTTCTGGGAAAGAGACAGAGCGAAGACGCACCGACAACCTCGCCGTCGTCGAACTCAAACCCCTTGAACACCTCCATACCAGGCTCGTCCGGTGACGGCTCGACAATCATGTCCTTGACATTGACAGACGTGTGCACTTTGACGCCGAGGCCCTCGATCCTGCGTAGGACCATCTCGCCTGCCGAGGCGTCAAGTTGGCGCGAGAGCGGGTACGCCTGACGGTTGATGATCCTTCGGGGCGAAACAAGTAAGAGTCAGTGATGCGCGGCGATATGCGGCTATCGAGTTGGACGCACGAGACATCGTCGATCTCTTCCATGTCGTACAAAGCCTTGGCCGCCTCGAGACCGAGAAGCCCACCGCCGACGACCGTCGCCTTCTTGACGTGCTCCTGGCTGCCGTAAGCGATGATGGACTGCAAGTCGGCGATGTTGCGGTAGACGAAGATACCCTTGGTCTTGTGGCCGCGCTCGACCGAGCAGTAAGGGGGCATGCCCGCTTCCGAGCCAGTCGCGATCTGCAAGGGAGCAGGAACAGACTCAGCGCCAAGTATCGGACTGGCGGAGGAGGAGGGAAAGGAACGCACGACAGCGATGTCGAACTCGTACTGCGCGCCTGTGTTGACCGTCGCGATCTTCTTCTGAGTGTCAAGGTGGGTGACCTGCTCCCCCACGTGGAACTCACTGCACGGCGGAGACGGCGTTGCAGCAGTTGATCAACCTTGTGAGCGGATGAAGGGAGGGTCGACATGACGCACAAACGGTCCTCGGCCTGCGCCTTATACCATTCTGGCGGGTTTAGGTAGAGATCTGCAGGAATGGAAAAGGGGCCTCTCTGGTCAGCCAGGGCCGGAAACCAGATGACAACCACAAGAGGGACGTACCTTCGACCTTCCGCGTAACGAAGAAGTCAGTCAGGCCGACCTGCAGGCAAAGAAGAGCATCGTCAGTCGGCTGACGGCTTGAACGAACTCGTCCCCGCCTTCGCCCGCGCCGCCCCTGCCAGGACCTACTCGGTTGTAGGCAAGATGCTTCTCCTCGCCGCAGGTGATGATCTTGTAGCGCTTGGTCTGCTCATCGGCTGCGAGGACCTTCTCGATGAAGGCTGTCGAGCAGCCAGGTGCAGGTCGCAAGTGCGACAGGAAGATGATCAGCCGCGTTCGGGCGCAGAGGCGGAGTTGGCGAGCGCGTCCTTCCGACGTCAACCAGCCGCCTCTCCAGAAGCCCATCCTGCTTCTTCCTCTTCTCGTCCAGGCTCAGGACGAGTCGAAGGATGTCCTCCCCTATGGTGGCGAGGTTGATCATCTAGAGACTCTGGCCCTTCCGCGGACGGCGGACACCCTCGCGCTCGCCTCGCTGGCTCTGCTTTCCCGCCCTCCCTCCCTCCCTTCCTTCCTCCCGCCCTACAGCATGCTGACAGCGAAGGGCACCACTCACCGATGCCGACCATGCCGATACCGACGACGAAGATCCGCGTCCTCGTCGGTGCGGGTGCGACGGAGGGCGACATGGACGGTGCGGGCGTCGGAGAGATCGGAGGAAGGAAAAGTGGGGCTGACACGACTGCTTGCAACTGACAAGGAGGAAGGCGAAGGGCCAGCGCAGTGGAGAATGAATGGGAGGGGAGGGTGATGGGTGGTAAAGAGAGCGTTCTCGTTGGTTCGTCTTCTCGTACATGCAGGCGGTCGGTCCTCCTTTATCTCCCCGCGTTTCCCCTATCGACGCACTTCAAATTGATCCCCCTTCCCAAATGTTTCAATAACCCCGCCACTTACATGAAGCGGGGGCAATAGATTCTACCAGATATCCGAGATGCAGGACCAGTCCAAGATGCGCAGGCAGAAGCAGAAGACCAATCGATTGGGGCGCGGGCTCGGCGGCGGAGGATGATAGCAGCCCGGGCGACAGACGTATCACTTCGCTGACACTCGGCGCCTCAAAGGCAGGCAGGCTTTTGGGCAGGAGCTGACCCATCCCTCCTTCGCCATCTCACACAAGACGGTTCAGTCATCAGCCCTGGGCCCACGACCCTCTCCATTGCCCTCGGCTCGCCTTCCACTCCCTCCGTCCCTTCAACAACTCCGGCACCGACAACAACTCCGCCTTCGTCCATATGCCCTCCAGTAGCTCGTCCATCAACGACGGTATCGAGATCTCGCCCGCGCACGAGAGGCCGTCGCCCACCATGGCCTTCGCGACAGTCACCGAGACTTTGCCCGAGGGGCCGCGCCCACACAAGTCGGTCCAGGCCATGCCGCTCGAGGCGCCGCCGTTCAAGTGGTCTTCGCTCTGGGAGGACCCGGTCGTCAACCCGATCAACCTCAAGTCGTACACCCTTCGTACGTCTGTGCCGCTCCCGCATCGAGAAGTCCGAGCACCTGCTAACCTGCTCCTTTTGCCTTCTCAACAGCGATCTTCAACCTGAGGAACCCGTACTCGAGGAACTTCCATCTCGCATGGCTCAGCTTTTTCGTCGCCTTCCTCGTGAGTCTCCTTGGCGTGCTTTCTGACGCCCTGCGCGCTCTTCCACACTGTCCTTTTCTGACGGCTCCTTCTCCTTCGATGCAGTCCTGGTTCGCGTTTCCGCCTCTCATCCCGGAAGCCATCAAGGAGGACCTCAAGCTCACACAGCCCCAGATCGGCAACTCAAACATCGTCGCCCTCTCCGCGACCCTCATCCTGCGGCTCGTCATGGGCCCGCTCGTCGACCGCTTCGGCCCGCGCTTGACGATGGCGGGCATCCTCATTGTCGGCGCCATCCCGTCCGGTCTCGCAGGCACCGTCACCTCTGCGCAGGGCCTCTACGTGCTGCGCTTCTTCATCGGCATCCTCGGTGCGACGTTCGTGCCCTGCGTCGCGTGGCAAAACTGCTTCTTCGACAAGTCGATCAACGGAGCCGCCTCGGCGTTCACAGGCGGTTGGGGCAACATGGGAGGTGGTGTCACGTATGTGGGTCAGTTGATTTGCGCCTCTTTTTATCTTGAAGTTCATGGCTCACTCTTTCTCTATCCCTCCCGCAGTCATGACGGCGCTCTACTACAAGCTTCGCGAGACACTCTCCCAGCACGTCGCTTGGCGCGTGGCGTTCGTCGTCGTCCCTGTCCCGATCCTGCTCTTTGTCGCCGCGCTCGTCCTCATCTTCGGCACGGACCACCCCTCCGGTAAGTGGTCCCAACGGCACACGATGCCCGCGACGGCCGCTGCCATCCTGCGCGGGCACGAGATCAAGGTCGACTCGGCCGAGAAGGTCGTCCTCGCCGAGAAGAAGCAGGAGTCCGCTGCCGGCGTCGAGGTCAACGAGGTCAACGAGGACGCGGACGCGCGTGAGGAGGCCGCGGCCAAGAAGGATGAGATCGACGTCGCTGTCAACGAGGCCCTCACCGTACGCTCGGCAATCATCATCCTCACCAACCCACTCACCTGGCTCCCTGCTCTCGGGTACCTGACGACGTTCGGCTCAGAGTTGGCCGTCGATAGCAACCTCGGCCATGACATTCTCCTCTCCCACCCCCGGCTCGGCATGCTCAACGCCGGGTACTACGCCTCAATTTACGGCTTCTTGAACCTCGTGACGCGTCCTGCCGGAGGCATCATTGCCGACATGCTTTACAAGTGCGTCTTTCGCTGGTCTTGGGAGTTGCGCACGCCCAACTGACTCGAGCCTTGTTCCCCCCCCCCCCCCTTTGCAGGCGCTTTGGCGTCAAGTCCAAGGTTTACTGGATGATTGGCCTCGGCCTCGGCCAGGGCATCTTCAGCATCGCCTTCGGCTTCTGGCTGCAGCACACGGCAGACCCGTCGCTGGCCGGCATGATGCTCTTCATCGTCGTCATCGCCTTCTTCAACGAGGCTGCTAATGGCGCCAACTTTGCCCTCGTCCCGCACTGCAACGTGTACTCGAACGGCGTGATGAGCGGCCTTGTAGGAAGTATGGGCAACGCAGGCGGTATCCTCTTCGCGCTGGTCTGGCGCTTCCGTCCCTCCGCTGGAGTTCCCTACTGGTGTGTCCCTCTCCCCTTGCCTTCCACCGTGCCAACTACTGACAACGCTGCCTATTTTGCCTTCGCAGGATCTCGGGCATCATTGCGCTCGGCATCAACGCCCTCCTCATCCTCTTCCCGAAGCCGCGCTCGTGAACGTGTCGCCTATCCGCACCCAAAAGGCCCTGCGCGACCACCCGACGTCTTGCCTTTCTTCGTGGAGGCCTCCTACCCTCCTCTGTAGTTTGCTTTACCTTCTGTCGCCCTTCACTCCGTCGATTAGACGTGGCACTCATCACTTCCCACCTTGACCCTTCTTCTCGACTCAATCGTGGTCTCGGACCGCACCCCTCGTTGTACTCTCCCAGAACGTGACACCAGATCTTCGCCCACTTCAATCAGTCCCTCCGACTGCGAGAATGCGAGATGCGCGCACTAAAGACGCTGCTGCTGCTGCTTCAGCTGAGTCGCAGCGCTTGCAGCGCACTCTGAATGACCGCCCGGCTCCATGGGACAACTACAGACCTCGCGATGGTCTCCAGCGCCCTGCCCTCTTTCATTCCGCGATCTGCGACCAGCAGCCTGTTCTTCTTCACGCCTCTATCTGCCGCCCGTCCTCAGAGACCGAGTGTTGTCAGCTGGGATGACCGCACAGGGCCGACATTCTACTTGACCGCGTCCATCTGTGCAAGCCATTCCAAATCGATGGCACCACAGCCGGGAGTACTCGGTGCAAGCAGCAGTGGAGGTCAGTGCGGGGTCGAGAAGCTTGAGGCGTCGAACTTTGAGAGGTTGATACAGCTGGCGCATTGGGAATAGGGGCGGCTTATCAGCGAGTGCGCGAGGACGAAACGACGAGATAGACCTAGATTGATTGACTGGTCGCCTTCGCTGCTACCTTCCCCATCCTTTCCCCATCCTCATCCTAGTCGCAGCAAGATGAGCCGCAACATCGTGTCCTCTGCGTCCTCGTCGAGCGGTTCGTCGACGGACGGGGCGAGCACGCCGCCGTCCACAATGCCCGCATCGCCCGATCTTTCCAAGCTTGACATCTCGACCTCGCCGAGCACGGCGTCCTTTAGCAGCAGTAACGCGAACGAGGAGACGTACGCTCTTCCGGTGTCGCTGCGGTCGAGTGAGGAGGCCGCGAGCGTCGTGCGCCCGCCGCTACCCGACTCGTACCCTCCGGTGCCTTCCATCAAGCTGCTCGACCAGCCGCTCGACCAGGGCACGCCCGACGCCTGGATCCCGCGCGACCCGAGTCTAATCCGCCTGTGAGTGCGCCTTGTCAGCGTCGGGAAGCGGTGAGTACGATTTGCTGATGAACTTCTGGGTCGTCGTTAGGACCGGCAAGGTCAGCCCGCCCCTCTTCTCCTTTCGGAGTTTCGCCTCTGAGCGCTGACGCGTGACGGCCCGAACGACGACAGCATCCCTGCAACGTCGAGGCTCCTCTTACACCCCTCTTCGATGCAGGATTCCTCACCCCGTCCGAGCTCTTCTACGTCCGAAGCCATGGCACGACGCCGCAGGTCAACGGCGAGCTCCTTGCCAACTGGCGGGTCGAGGTGACCGGGTGCGGCCTGCCCCCCTCCCTTCCTTCAGGCGGGCGTCTCTGACCCATCGCCTATACTCGTCTGCTCTGCCAGCCTCGTCACGAACACGCTCTCGCTCTCGCTAGCCGACCTCAAGGCCAAGTTCGAGGTCGTCACCCTGCCCGTCACGCTCGTCTGCGCCGGCAACCGCCGCCGTGAGCAGAACGTCGTCCGCAAGAGCCTCGGGTTCAACTGGGGCGCGGCCGGGCTCAGCACGGCGCTCTTCACGGGCGTCTACCTTGCAGACATCCTTGAGTACGCCCAGCCGACCAAGTCGGCCTCCGGGGAGAAGCCGAAGCATGTCATCTTCGAAGGCGCGGACGATCTTCCGCAGGGTCGATACGGCACTTCGCAGGTGCGTACCATCCTCCAGCACCCACAGTCGGGCATGTTAAAGGAGGCCAGCAGCTGATCTGTTGTGATACTGCTTAGACGCTCAACCGCGCGAAAGACCGCAGCAAAGGCATGCTCATCTGCTGGCTGATGAACGGCCTGCCGCTCGAGCCCGATCACGGTGCGCCGCTCAGCCTCCCCTTGCGATATGGAGTTCACCAAGAACTGACGACCTCATGGACCTCTTCGCAGGCTTCCCGATCCGTCTCGTCGTGCCCGGCCAGATCGGCGGGCGCAGCGTCAAGTGGCTGAACAAGATCGAGGTCTCGGCGGAGGAGTCGCAACACTGGCTTCACTTCTGGGACAACAAGCTCCTGCCCCAGGAGCTCGAGCCCGACGTCGCAAAGAGCCAGAAGCATTGGTGGTACGATCCGAAGTACATCATCAATGACCTCAACGTAAACTCGGCCATCGCGCAGCCAGCGCACGACGAGGTGCTCAACCTTGCGGCCGCACCGGAGGTCTACACGGTCAAGGGCTACGCCTACGCCGGAGGCGGACGCCGAGTCGCGCGCGTCGAGGTCTCGCTCGACGGTCAGACGTGGAACCTGGCCAAGGTCATCTAGTGCGTTCACAGGTCTTGCCGTCGCTGCTGACAAAAGCTGATGGACAGTTCTCTGTCAGCCCCGAGGATCTGTACCGCACCGTCGCCCACTCGGACGACATCTACGGCACGCTCGACTTGACGGACCGCGACGAGTGCTTTTGCTGGTGCTTTTGGAGCTTCGACGTGCCGATCGAGCAGCTCAAGAACGCGCCGGCGGGTGCCGTCATGGTGCGCGGGATGGACGAGAGCCTCGCCCTCCAGCCGCGCGACATGTACCTCAACCCGACGTCGATGATGAACAACTGGTGGTTCCGCGTCGCCATCCACCACTCGGCCTCGGCCAACACGCTCACGTTTGAGCATCCGACGCTCGCCGGCGTCCAGCCCGGCGGGTGGATGCAGCGTATGAAGGACGAGGGCAAGGACATCCTCAACCCCGTCTTCCGCGAGGCCGAGGGCACGGCGGCGCCAACGCTCGTGCGCGCAGTCAAGAAGAAGCCCGAGGTCAAGATGACCAAAGACGGCGTGGCGAGGAAGATCACGGTGGAGGAGCTCAAGGCGCACAACTCGCCCGAAGAGCCCTGGTTCGTCGTGGAAGGCGAGGGTGAGTCCAGCGTGAGCTTGCTGCTGTCCTGACGAACTGCAGGCTGAATTCACTGCGCCGTCTTTCAGTGTACGACGGTACGGGCTTCTTGAAGGACCATCCTGGAGGAGTAGGTCCCCGCTCATACCTTGATGTGTGAGTTCTCGCTAACCTACTTCGCTTTTGCAGGGCGAGTCGATCACGCTCATGGCCGGCGAGGATGCGACCGAAGACTTCATGGCGATCCATTCGCCGCAGGGCAAAAAGATGCTTGCCGAGTACGCCCTTTCCCGCTCTTCGTCTCCTCGAACATGTCTGACATCCATCCGCTCGACAGCTACCACATCGGCACGCTCATCCAGTCATCCGGTGCTTCCGCCGCGGTCGACGACACACCCAAGACCATCGATCCAATCTTCCTGCAGAAGACGAAGTGGAAGAAGACTAAACTCGTGTCGATCGAGAACGTCTCGCACGATTCGCGCGTCTTCCGCTTTGCCCTCGAGAGCGAAGATCAGCCGTTGGGCCTCGTAAGTCTTTTTTTTTCATCGCCGTTCATCACTTTGCTGCTAACCGAGCGCACCTGCATCTTGCCAGCCCATTGGCCACCACGTCTTCGTGCGCAGCCGAAGTGCCGACGGCGAGCTCGTCCAGCGCGCCTATACGCCTGTCTCGAAGCAGAGCGCAACTGGCTTCATCGACCTGCTCATCAAGCTGTACCTGCCGACAGCGGCATTCCCTGAGGGTGGACGCATGTCAGCGTGTGTCCACCGTCAACCCGCTTGCGTACCGAGAGGACGTCCGCTGACACTACTGACGTTCGCAGCTGCTTTAACAACATCAAAATCGGCGACTCGATTGAGCTCAAGGGTCCTCTCGGCTCGTTCGAGTGGAAGGGCAAAAGCATCGCCAACTGGCGCAACGTCCATCGCAAGTTCCGCAACGTCGGCATGATCTGCGGCGGCTCGGGCGTCACGCCGATCCTGCAGGTCCTGCGCGGCATTTTCGACGATGCGGAGGATATCGAGACACGTGTTTGGCTGCTCAACGGGAATCGTACCGTTCAAGACATCCTCTGCCGACAGGACCTGGACACCTACCTCGGCTCGCACCCTGAGCGCTACAAGCTGCACCACACCCTGAGTACGTTTTTCTATCATCTCGATGTGCGCCGCGCGTCTCTGACCCTCCCGCCTTGCTCCTTTTCAGCCGTGCCCCCCGAGGACTGGCCCTCGCACTACTCCAAGGGCCGCATGAACCTCGACATGATGCGCGCGCACCTGCCGCCGCCCGGCGAGGATAGCTGTGTCCTCCTCTGCGGGCCCGACACCCTGCTCGACCTGACAGTCAAGCCTGGGCTCAAGGAACTCGGCTGGGACGTCGACACTCAGGTCGTCGTCTTCTAGCCTCCCTGGTCCTTCTTCCTTCATCTCCTTACTTGCCCGTCCTCCCCCACCGCTCGTCTTGTAGACCTCCGCGCCCCATGCTCCATTGTAGTCTTTCCTATTGGCCTATCGTCATGCCTCCTTATCTCGCTTACGGGAGATCTCAACCTTTGATCCAGGCTAGCTCCTTATTGCTGAACGAGGGAGCACACCTCGCCCTCCCGTCCACCGCTGCCTTTCCTCAAGTCTGGTCTAGATTACCCAGAGCGCGATACACTCTGCGTGTATCCGCAACTGAAGGCGAGCCACCACTGCAGGGTGCTCATTGATCAGGTGCATTTCAAGGGAGTCAAAACTAACCCAGAATTCCAAATCGGACGATAAGCAGCAGACTGAGACGGAAGTTGGTCAACTGCGGCTCTTGATCTCCGCCAACGCCCACCCGTCTCCTTCAGCCTGCTTTCGCGCACTCCCCGTTCAGGCACGTAGGCCCTCTCAGGCTGTCGAGCTGCGTCCGAATGGTCGTACGCGTTGCTCACGCTCATAATCCACTGCAGCTTCACGCGCTGCGCTTCCTCCGACCGGACGACCTCCCTTGACTCGAGACCTTCTCCTGCTGCATCGACCCCTCGACCCCGCCAACCCCTCGACCTCGACCCAGCGTGTCAGCTCAGCAGCATGTCCTCTTCCCTCGTCGGTGTGGTCCTTCTTACTCGCCACGGGTGCGTCTGCTGCATTTCTCTTCCTCCTCCCCGCTTCGGTTCCGGTGGCCTGCCCGTCATCCAGGGCGCCGCTTCATTACTTGACCCTGAGCACTGACCTTGTATCGTCCCCACTCGCAGCGACCGCCAGGGCTTCTACCAGTCAGAAACTTCGTACACGGCCTCTGATACGGTCATCACGCCGCTCGGTGCGTGCTCGCCAGCTTCTCGTGCACAAACGCAAGCTGAACCTCATTGCCCTTCTACAGGTTCGGTGCAGCACTATCAGTCTGGCCTCGCACTCCAACGGCGTTACGCTTCCAACGACAGCGCGCCGACCGACATCGTCGATCTCGCCTGGCCAAAGCCTGTGCTTGCTCAGATCGACGCCTCGGCCGACTCCTCGGAAGGCCAGGTGCGTTCACCTGCGGACGCCGCAGATAACGAAAGGCTCACTCCCTGCCTTACATCGTGCGATGTAGGTCATCCTGGACAGCGCCTACGCCTTCTTCCAGGGGTTCTACCCGCCGTCCAGCTACTCGAACATCACCCTCGCGAACGGCACGACCGTCACCACCCCGCTCGGAGGGTACACGTACATCCCAGTCGAGTCGATCGAGCCCGAGGATAGCGTCGTATTTGAGGGCTATACCGAGTGCCCTTCTTTCACGAACCGCACCGCTAACATCTACAAGTCGTCCGAGTTCGAGGCGATGGCTGAGAAGGCGCAGGACTTCCTTAACTCTCTCAAACCTATCGTCAACGGCCGCAACACAAGCCTCGCCAACATGTGGAACATCTGGGACCTGATGAATGTCGTTCGTGCCGTCCCCTCTTGGTCAGGTTGAGCTCAAATGGCTGATCTTGGATTCCTGGCTGCTCAGAACTACAGTACGCCCCCCCGTTTGCTCGCAGTTCCAGCGTTCAAGGCTGCCCGCTCCCTTTTCTCCATTGACAGTCCACAACGAGACGTTTTACAAATCGGTCGACGCCTCGACAATGGCGCAGGCGCGCGACCTGGCCAATTATCACGAGCACGCCGTCTTCGCCGACTCGTTCAACAACCCGGGCGGCCTTGGCAACCTCGCCGGCCAGACCTTGCTGCCCGCCATCCTCGAGGGCCTGACTCATATCGGCAACTCGTCGACGGACCTCAAGCTCGTTTACCTCGGCGCGTCGTACAAGCCGTTCATGAGCCTCTTCTCGATGATCAACTCGACCAACACCAACGTCGTCGACTACGCTTCGGTCGCGGCGTTCGAGCTCTGGAAAGATTCGTCCGACGCGCTTACGGTCGAGATGCGCTTCAGGAACGGCTCGTCGATGACGGACGATGCATCCGATCTTGCGCTGATGCAGCTTTGGGGTCAGGACAGCGTCTCGCTCGATACGTTCAAGGCCAACCTCGAGCCTTGGGCCATCAACGACCTCGGCCAGTGGTGCAATCTCTGCGACAAGTGTGTCCATACATCGTTGCTGGCCCTTAGCTTGGGCAGCCTTGACCCGTGTGCTTGCCGTCTCTCAGCACCGAGACCCGCGGTTGCAACCTGATTGAGCTCGTCAACGCAACGAATGACTACGCGTCCATCACGTCGACGACCGGCAAGCACCACACGTCGCCAGTCGTCTCGGGCGTCATCGGCGCCCTCATCGGTCTCGTCGTCGCAGCTGTTGCCTTCGCTCTACTCGAGGCTTACCGCAGCCGCCGAGCAGGTATGCGTCGTTCCGATCACCATGGTGCAAAAGCTGGCGGCGGTGACAGCGTGAGTCTTTCTCGTCGTGTATGCTTTTTCAAGACGCCATAGACGACATTTGCTTTCTCTGCAGACCTACGAGCTAAACGGTGGTACCTCCATCGACCAAAAGTCTGAGCGTCACGCTTAAGGACACCGCCTCACACTGCTTCCCACCTCTCAACGAACCTTACGAAGACCGTTTCCTGCTCGCTCTGCACGTTTACTTCTGCGAGTTTGTCGCCCTCCCTTGACCGCCGTCCCGTCGTCCCTAGCAAGGCCGCGCTCTCTCATGCTCGCAACGGCGATCTGAATGCTCGGTTGTCCCAACCAAAGCGTCTGCGACCGTTGAAGGCGTTTGAGGGCGCCAAGGGAGAGGGTGCGCGAGGAAGTGGCTCTTGCGGTCGACGAGAAGGGCAAGACGAAGGAGGAGGCAAGACCATCTGAACGCTCACTTGACCACGTCTCTGGGCGATTCTGTGCGTACATGCAGCATCATCTCAGTATTGCAGAGTTGCAGACCGATCTACAGTGCAAGCCGCAATTCGTGTTCTGTGCTTCAGCGGGGTCATGAGCTGCTTGCCAGAGATCTGGCCGAACACGGCGATGGGCGCGAGAGACAAGCGCCGTAGACACCCGCAGGACGCGACCGCGAACTGTGGGCGAGGGTGACAATGTCGTTGTCGAAAGTGCGAGTGTTCCTGTCGGCGGAGCGAGGCTGGTACAATGCGTTGACTTTAGGGGACGGTCCCCATCGCTGCGCACCTCGAGGGAGAACTTCAAAGCCGGACGTGCAGCGGTGAGGGCGAAGGACGTCGCGCGAGGCCTTTTGAAAGCGAGTCTGCTCCTAGACGGCCGGCGTCGAGGTGAATGGCGAGGTCCCCTCCCTCCTGCCGCCCAGGTCGACCGTCGTCGCGTCGAGCTTGCGCTTCTTCTTCTTGGTCTTGCCGCCTCCGCCGCCGCCGCCGCCACCG
>MVAM01000272.1:0-18199 GCA_014825675.1 Cystofilobasidium ferigula
GGTCCCGGAAGTTTTCACCCGCCGGAAAGGCCCAAAACGCCGCCAAGTCCGGAAGGGGGGGGTTGGGGGGGGGGAAAGGGGGGGGGAGAAAAAGGGGGGGGGGGGGGGGGGGGGGGGGGGGGGGGGGGGGGGCGACTGCGCGGCGGCCAGTCGCGCACACTGAACGACAGGTCGTGTCAGAGATGCAAGGGCTGGCAGAAGCGCGCAGGGACGTATGGAGGCAACGGCCGTCCATTCAATACGGCATGAAGCGCCTCTTCGCCTTGAGCTTCTCGACGCGCTTCTGGTCCTCGGCGAACTTGGACCGCATCTCGGCCAGGTCCTCGCGCTTGGCCTCGCGCACCTGCCATCTGGTGAACGCACGAAGGGTGAGATGTCAGTGCGCTGGGTGACGCAGAAGAGCATGGCGCGACACCGGACGCACCGGTAGAAGTCCTTGAGCTCCTTCGACTTCTTCTTCTTGTTCGGCCCGCCCGCGCGCTCCGCCTCTGCCCACTCGCTCTCCCACTTCTTGCTCGCAACGCCGACCCCGCCTCCCGCTGCATCCTTGCCGTACTTGCCTCCGCGGACAACGAGCGTGAAGCCGTCCTCGTCGACCATCTCGGCCTTGTCCGTCACGCGGCGCTTCTCCTCGGCTTGCAGCCGCTCGAACGCAAGGATCGACGAGTCGGCGTGCGCCTTGACAAGCGCGAGCGGCGGGCGGAGCGTCTCGTGCTTGCGGAGGAAGTGGGCAAGCCCGGCCGGGGACGACGTCGGCCAGGCGCGGGCGGGGAGGGCGAGCGCGCGCAGGAGGGAGAGCGGGGAGAGGAACGTGACCTTGGCCGTTGATGAGCCCGAGGGAAGCAGCGTCGGGAGCTCGTCCGTGAACAAGGGCGTCACGACGATAGGCTTGGCCGCCTTCCTGGACGAGGTGGACGCCTTGGACGGCCGCGGACGGGTGTTGGGCAGCTCGAGCGCGCCGCCCTCCTCCGCCTCCTCCATCTCCGAGTCCTCCTCCTCCCCCGACGACAGTCCAAGCTCCTGCTCGACAGCGATTTCCTTGCCCTTGCCCGACGAGCCTGCCGACCCGCCGAACGAGACGTCCTCGATGGCGCCGACCTCGCCAAACACGGCGCGCACCTTGTCCTCGTCCGCGTCGACGGGCAAATTGGCGACGAACAGCGTCCGGCGCTCGCTCTCGTCAACTCCGGCCGCCGTGTCCGCCCGGACGTAGAGGTAGTGCTTGACCTGGGATGATGAAGAGGAGGAGGATGCTGCGGCAGCCGAGGTCGACGGCTGCGAGAGCAGCAGGGGGAGGACGGTGAACCCGCCGAGCTGAAGGGCGGCGTGCGCCTTTGACGGCTTGGAGGATGAGGACGCCGCCTTGTCGGACGTGCGCTCAGAAAGCGTCTTGGGCATGACTGCAAGCTGTGGGGGAAGAAAGGACGGGTGGGGGAAGCGAGCAAGGGCGGCAGGTCAGAGCTGAAATTCGCGGGTTGAAGCGGTTGTAATGATCGCACCCTAAAGTCATCATAGATGCAATAAGCCCTTTGAACCACAACGGCCTTGATCAGCCGCTCCTCCCTCCGACGTTCACCTTGTAGCTTCACCCTATCGCTCGGCCATGTCCCGTCTAGCGTCCTTGCGCGGCCCGTCTGCACCGTCCTCGCCGTCGTCGAGCGGCCGGTCTGCTCCCCTGACGCCGTCGCAGTCTGCCTACCCGGCCACGTCGCTTCAGTCGTCGCTGCTCAACCAGCAGCCTCACTCGCCGCCGGCCAAGACGCCGCTTCAGCCCGCGTCGGTCGACCCAAGCCCGCAGCACAGGAAGATGCGGGCCGTCATGGTCGAGTGCGAGCGCACGCTGCGTGACTGGGAAGCTGTCGTGCGCATCGACGGAGGGAAGGCCGGGAGGGGGATCATCGACGCGCGGACGGAGCTGGAGTGCGTCCCGTCCCTCTCGCCCTGCCCTTTCGCGTTTGTTCTGCGCTGACGACTGTTGCTCTCGGTCTGCAGCAACCTTGCCATCGCTCAGAAGGCCAACACCTACCCGCACGCGCCGTCGCAGCTGCCGTCAGACCTGCTCGCTCGGCTCACGCAGTCCTCAGACGACCTTGAGACTGCGCTCGCAAAGCTCGTGCGTCCGTACTTTCTTGTATATCCTGCTTAGGACAGAGCGCTGACTTCAGGATGCGCGTCGTAAATAGGACAAGCGCTTGACGAAGCTCAGCACCCTGACGTTCGCTGCTGAACAGCTGGTGCTGGAGAGCCTCAAGACGCGCGGTGTCCAATTCACTACCAGCACGCCGCTCTGGACCACCTGGTCGCTTGAGCACTTCAGTACGTTCTCGTCGATCTTACGCGCTGTAAGAAAAATATCCTGATCAGTATGAAATCGTCGCAGGCAACTCGCTCTCGCCCCTCCTCGCGTCAATCTACCACTCACACGCCCTCCTCCAGCAGCTCTCCCGCACCCTGCTCGATCCGGCTTGCACGTTCGACTCTGGCAAGTCTGCGCTTGAAGCCTGGCTGCGCGAGGGCGCGTTTGAGGAGTCGTGGCGCGTCGGCCTGCTCGGCGGATCGGCTGGGGCTGGCGCTGGCGGCGAGGTAGCGGACGTGTTCTGCGGCGGTGGGGGGCGGAGGGAGTGGGAGGAGTGCATGGCGGTCGAGATTAAGGGATGGGAGGACGCCTTCAAGCTCGGCGGACGGTAGAAAGAGATGCTGGTCAAGCTTACCCGGGCCATGAGCCGAGCGCTGTTCGCGGTCACTCGCGACGACGGCCGACCTTGGTCCAGCACAGCGCCCTGGTCGCTTAACAAGGCGCTTTGCGATCAACGCAGCCCGAACGCACTCTCGCCTCTGCGTACCGACGAGTGCAGTCAAGCTCGGCTTGCGGATGGTCCTACAGGCATCGAGGTTTGTCCTCTTCTCCCCTCTCCTCGTGCAGCCCACGCAGCGCTGATTCTCCATCTGCTGCGCTCTCTGCAGTCTCACGGAGGGACTTAGGCGGAGCGAGGTCGCGCGCGATGTTGCCCGCGGCTACGCAGGCGATGCATGACGCTGCATGTCCTTGCCATCGGCACAGGTAAGGAGGGCTACTGCTGACCGCGCACGCAGGCTGACCGGGCATCCGCTATTCCAAGCTCGCTCGCAACGCCGAGCAGCCGTCTTCAAAAAGGAAGACGCATGTCCATCGTCGCCCGCTGACCCACCCTACTCGTCGCCTGGCTACCAGACCCACGGCACTGGCACAACCGCCGACTCGGGCTGCTCGGCTTCCCACTCCTCGAGCCACTCGATGCCGGCCTCGTCCACGAAGCGGAGGCCGAGGTCCCTCACCCTCTGCGCCTGCGCAGCGAGGCTCTCGTCGAGGCGCTGCTCCCGGGTAAAGGAGGAGTAGCGGCCGTCTCGATGCTTTCCAGTCGGGCCGAGCGCGATCGTCGTGAGCGAGGGGAAGCGACTCGGCTGTTGCGTGAGGTGGCGAAGGAGCGCGTCAAGCGAGTAACGGTTGATGGCGAAGGTGCGGAGGGTCAGGTAGGAGGCATCGACGGACAGCGGTGCCGTAGGACGGCCGTAGTGTACGAGGGAGAAGTGCTCCGGCGACGGCACAACGTCGAAGAGCGCTGCAGGCAAGGCTTCGTAGGACTCCAGGATCTGAAGCGACTTGAGGGTCGGGAAGCGAGTGACGATGTGCATGATGTCGACCGGAGTACCGCGACTCGTCGTGCGCAGCTCAAGACTGAGTTGCTGGAGGTCCGTCGGTACCCCTTGCAGGCACTGCTGGACGCCGAGAAGGCTGTTGTCGTGGTTGTATCCCCCCCCGCCAATCGAGCGACTTGAGCGACGAGAAGTCAAACCACTCTGACGCGTACCGCTCGGTCGTCCCGTCCTCGGACGAGGCCGAGAAGCTGAGCACGCCAGAGAAGCTCTGAAGTTTCGGACGGACGCCGTGGTAGTTGATCCTTTCCTAATGGATGCTGTAGAAGTCATTGAACCCCGTGAGACTTTTGAGGTTTGGCAGTCGGCGCAAGCAGGACAGGAAGCTTTCGACGACGGACTGCGGGAGGTAGCCGGCACCTCGACCCTTTCGAGATAGCTTGACCTCCTCGACGAGCGCACCGACATTTGACTTGAGCCGCAGCTTTTTGGGTGCAAGGAAGAGCAAAAAATCGGCCCGTCGGAACAAAAGGCGCTGGCCCTCGACCTGCAGTAAGTACCGAGATGGATGAGGGTCAGTCCGCGGGCCGCGCGCGCAGCGGGAAATTAAGGGGCAGCTCACCCGCCACTCGCGCGAGACGTAGCACAGGCCGGCGAGGAGCTTGATGCGCGCGAGCTCGGCCTCTTTGCTGCCATCGTGCGCGTCCGCGTCCGCGGCGGTCTGGCGAAGGACTTCGAGTTGCAGCTCGAGCGGGAGGCGGGCGGTGCGCTTCTCGTACTGGCGGCAGGAAGGATACAAGGGAAGGGAGCGTGTCAGTCCTGTATCCATCCGCTGCGAAGTAGGTCAAGGCAAAGGAGAAGTACGATCCGGAATGAGCGGCGGGTGCTCATAATGAAGGCTTGTGGGCGAGGCGGAGGTTGCGGGGGAAGGAGTTGGCAAGATGCGGTCAGTGCGAGGTTGGCGCCGCGAACGACCTAGTTCTTCTCGGCGCAGCAGCGTACCAGAAGTGCGTCGCAGAGCACTTGACGGCCGTCGCCAAGGTGGAAAGCTGACGAGCCTTGGGAGAATGCAAGAGTGAAAGGCGAAGCGTGCATGGAGACGGATCGTGCTACTTGGGGTATAGGTACATCGTCATCGTGCGCAGTCTGCACCCACGCCCTCCCCTCCGCCTCCCTGCGCGCGTCACGACAAGCAGGCCAGATCAAAGCGGCGTGATGACCGAGTTTTGCTTCGCGTCCGACAGCTGAGGGTGGAAAGACCGCAGGTCAGCTTGTCGCTCGCTCAAGCATAGTGAAAGGGAAGGGAAGGAACGCACCGTGCGTAGCGAGTAGTCGTCGCCCTGCTGCGTGATGTACCGGACCCAAGGCAGAGCGCTGTACCCGCTCTTCTCCACAATCTTGAGGTACCGCACCTGGATGCCCGAGACGGTGAAGTACGGGATCTCGAACTTGACCGATATCGGGATGCGGACGGGTGCCTCCTCTGCGATCGAGTGGGACATAAGTTCAGACACAGCAGGGATAACGGGATGATAAGCAGCGAAAGTTGACGGGAGCAGGTCAGGAAGACGAGCAAAGGAAGAACGTACCCGTCTTGACTGACGGTAGCCCAAAGTGTGCGCGCATCAAGTAGTCCTTGCCGCCCGCAAGCTGCTTAATCTTCCAGACGAAGCACGCCTTCTCCGGCGCATAGTGGACACTTCCCGTCGCAGCCTATCGCGCGGGTTGCAAGGTCAACTCTGGGGACTTGCTCTAAGACGGGTAGAGGAGGGAGAGAAGGAGAGGAGGATAGAGGAAGAAAAGAAGGAAGGAGGACGCACCCGGAACTTCGGCGAGTCGGCGTCGTCTGGTACCGGCACGTGAATCTCGACGTTGTTGGCCGTGCTCCGACGTTTGAACTGGGCGCGACACTTGACAATGTACTCAACTCTCGACCCCCGGTGGTTCTCGACGGCAGCTGCGAGCGCACGATAACCCATCAGCGCTGAAAGGATGTACAAGCGGCGGGTGATGTCGCACCCTCCACCCAAACGAGCGGCTTGACAGGCGTGCTCAGCCGGTAGCTCATGAGCTCAAACTCGCCGTCCGGCGGGATGAACGAGATCGTCCGGTCGTTCTCGAACCGCGCGAGCCGGACGCACTGGTGGAATTTGACGTCCTCCATCTCAATCGACTTGCCCCGACTCGCTGCGAGGTCGTCGGAACGAACGTCAGCAACAGCCGCTCCAGCAGCAGCGGTAGGGGAGGCGGCAAGTGCAGGTGATGCGCGAGGGTGGACATAAAGGTGAGAAAAGGTGAACGCACTCCTGCCTGTGCTCTCGAACATGACCTTGTCATTCAGCCCCAACCGCAGCTCCGGCATGCCCGACAGGTAACACTTCATCTTGACGCTGCCAAGGATCTCGGACCGGATCACGTCGCCGTTGGCGTTGACCTGCGTGTGGAAGAGGGAGCAAGTTCAGCGACAACATCCTGCGCGCGACTGACGGGATGTTCGTCAGAGCGCAGTGTCGGCACGCTCGCCTCATCCGAGTCGTAAGGAGTGAGGCGTCAACTCACGAGCATGTTGACGCTCTCGATCACGTCGAGGAACACCTCGTTCTTGCGGTACCGGATGCCCTCTGACCGCCACGAGACAGCGTTTGTAACGGCCATCGGTGGCCGGGCCTGAACCTCGAGCTTGTGCGACTCCTGCGTGATGTACCTGGAGTGTAGGGAAAGCCGTAGAGTCAGCGCGGTGGTCTAGCATGCCTCAATGGCTGCGCAGCGAGCGCAAAGCGTGCTCCATCTGGGTGATACGAGATAAGGACGCACTCCTGAAGGATCTTGCTTTCGGTCGTCTGCGGGAACCCGAAGTCCATCATCTCGTCCAAAAGCTCGTACACGATGACGAAGTTATCGCGGATCGACTCCTCCTCGAGCTCCTTGAAGTACTCAGTCAGGACGGATGCAAGTCGGTGCAGGAAGATGATGACCTCGGCCGCATTCGTGTTGCGCTTGGACAGGGCGAGCACTGTGGGATGAAGAGATCACCAGGCAGTCAGCCTTTGGCGCCTGGAGGCTGGAGAACTGGGTAGTGAGGTCTGCGCGGCAGGCTGCAGCTGCTGCCTGAATCTTCGCTGAGTCGCATCACCCTTAACGTCGCAGCGTCCTCTTCCAGCCGTCCCAAAAGCGTCCAGCAAACCTAAGAGCTGAAGCGGACTTACTGTAGAGGTTCGAGATGCGGATGTGCATGAAGTTGACGCCCTCGCTCGTGAAGCACGGCGTGACCGAGACGTTCTCCTCCTCCATGTCGAGGATGAGTGGCAGGAAGCGCTCGATCTGGGACGGGTGGACGTCGTCCCTGTACGAGCGCTGGATCAGGGACTACAGTAGCCAGAAAATGCATAAACAAGGTCAGCAAGGGCGGCCAGGAGCGATGCTTGTCCGGGCTGAACCAGGGTCGAGGGAGACGCACCTTGCCCTTGAGGTCGAGGATGGCAACTGCCGCAGGCCGTCATCCAGAGCAAGTCAGTCTTACAGGACTTCGGCAAGCCCCCCAGGCCATCGACAGCTTTCGGCTTGCCTGCCATTACTGCCCTCTGGCTGCTGCACGGCAGGCGGAGGGCCCGTGTGATGAAGCGATCGAGGGTGCGCACCTAGGGACGCCATGGCGATGGGCCCGCTGCAACGGCGACGAGAGGAGCTACCGGGTGATGAGGATCTAGTGGGAGGACGTTATCGAGCTGTCCTGGGAGAGCTGGCTGAGGCTAGATAGGATGCTGGGCGGGAGGCGGCGGGTTAGGGTTGGAGCGCTGAGCTCGTCGACCCGCGCGACGCGCAGAAGACGCCGACGGCCATCCTTCCTTCTCAGCAGCAAGCAGCAGCGCGTTAGAGACCGAAGGACGGCTCGCACAGCAGCCCTATCGCGTCTGCAACGCTCGTCAACCATGATCGCCGGCCGTCCATCGCTCAGCGGAGGGCCAGAGCCTGCTCCCGGCGCGCCGTCGCCCTCCGCAGGCAGCCGCCACGACCCGCCCGCGCCCGGCTCGCCCCAGCAGCTCGACATGATTTCGGACCCGTCGCGTCTGCTCGCGCTCTATCCTCTAGGAGGGCCGCACGTGCCTTCCTCATCGGGTGCGATCTTTGATCTTGGCTTGAGCCGCTGAAGGACCCGCGGACTGACGGCCGCAAGCTTCGTCCTTACCGTTCTTCGCGTTGGACACTTCGCCTCACGCAGTCGCGCATCACCTGGCGTCTTTGACCAACTCTCCGATCGACGTCCGCAACCTCGTACCGCGCTGGCACGAGGCTGACGATTTCGAGGAGCAGCTTCGCGTGCTTGAGTCGGGCGGCGGCGAGACCGAGGCCGAGCGCGCGTGGTTCGCGAAGCAGGTTGAGGGCGTGCGCGCGGTTGCGGACCTGCCATCAGTGTACGTTTCTCATTGTTTCATCTGGCCTTCAGACTGTAAGCTTTGTTGTCCTCAGTGTGCCGCTGACGCAGGTGTACAACCTGATGTTGCAGACCGCCGGCTCGGCCAGACGCTGCGCGACCATCCTTCGTCAATCTGATCACTTCCCTCCTCCCTTCGCCAGCTCCACTGGCTCCGCCATCGTCCGAGGCGCCGATGAGTGCATCAGAGGCTCAGACCTTCTTCGCGTCCTTCGTCAACAACACTCTGGCCTCAATGGCCGCGGGTCCTCCCGCACAACCTCCTCCTCACCAACAGCGCGCCAGTAGTCCAGCCAGCAGCGCAGGGACGATCACACCCGTCAAGCCTACCTCTCGGCGGACCAGCGTCGCGGGACCGTCGCGCTCGGGTGGGAGGGGCTACCAGCCAAGCCCGCTCGGTCCGTCGCACTCGTCCCCTGCGCACGCGCGCGCTAACGAAGACGAGTATCAGCACCCGCCGTCGTCCTCGCCGCTCGTCGGGACGGCCTCGCTCGGGGCGCTCCCACGCGGCTTGCGGCCCCCGGCTGAACGGCTTAAGCTGAAGCGTCCAGCGATCGGCGCGGCGGAGGGCAGCCCGAAGCGCGCGAAGGAGGAGGAGGGGACGCCAAATGTTGACAAGGGCAAGGGAAGGGCGAGCTCGGGCGGTGGCGGGAAGGTGCGGACGGGCGGGAAGACGCCGGGAGGTTCGTCTTCTGCTGCTGACGTTGGGTGTATGCGTGCTAGACGGCTTGCCGGTTTTGGTGCGCTGCATGCAGTCACCCACAGCGCATATACTGACTCCGACCACCTCCCTGCGCTCTACAGACGCCCAGAAGAAGCTCCTCGACTACGTTGAGGATTTACTCGAGTCACTCGATACCCTCCCAGCGATCCTTCCCGCGACACACCCTCACTTCTCGCGGTTCACGACGACCGGAAGCCACCCTGTGCTCCGAGCGGACGTCTGCAGGAAGCTCGACAGCTTGCTCGCGGGCGCCCGTCACTGGCCAGCGGAGCTTGGAGATGCGGAGGGCGAGCGGCTCGTCTTGCTGCTGAGGGGCACGTTCGGAGAGGGCGACGAGGCGGAGCAGGATGCGCTCGCCTTTGCAGCCGGCAGCAGCCCGCGCAAGACGCCGAGCCCGAGCAAGCCATGGACGGCCAACGACAAGATGGAGGCCGAGGACACCGTCGTTGTTTCGTCGTCATACTCGTCGCCCTCGTACGGCGGGTTCGACTCGACGCCGCCGCGGCCGCAGCCCACGGGGAAGAAGAGAGCGCGCCGCGATCCTGAGGAGGAACGCGCAGAGCGTGAGCTTGAGCGCGGACTGACGGCGAGCGTTCTGTGGAGGTTGATGAGCACGTCGGGCATCTCGAAGCTGGTGCGTCCTTATGCGTCGGGGTGCTCGTCTCGTGCAGCAGCGCTGATGTTTCTCTTGAGCTTCAGTTCTTCTCGGAGGAGCTCATCTCACTCCTCACGACACACCTCTCAACGCTCCTCAAGTCCACAATCTACCCCTCGATGCTCCTTCCCAGTCCACCGCCAACCACCTCCTCCTTCGTGCAGTCCGTGACGCTCCAGCTTGCCGCTCTTTCCCGCCTTCTCGCCGCGAGAGACGCACCCATCGTCCTCTCGGAAGACGCTGTCATCGCCGTCGTCCCGCTCGCGACCGGGCCGTTCTTCGCGCAGGGTGCAGTGGACGATGGCGCCAAGCGGAAGGGGAAGCGGAGGGCGAGTGATGTCGGGGTCGGCAAAGGAAAGGAGGGGCTGAAGGAGATCAGGATGGAAGCGCTGGCCGTCTTGCGGGCGGTGCGCTTTCCCCTCTTCCAACTCAGGCCTCGGGAAGTACTGACAATGAAGTTGCCCTTGGCTGCAGATTTTTGGCCGGTATGAGAGCCAGCGCAGCTGGGTCATCCAGGAGGTCCTCACGTCTCTCGTCAAGCTGCCGGACATCAAGAAGAACCAAAAGCAGTTCCGGTGCGTCTCCTTCGTCCGAGTGTCGAGGCAGCGCTGACGTCGTCTGCCCGCATGCGGCAGACTGCGGGACGGACAAGCGATCCACATCGTCTCGGCTCTACTGCTGCAGCTCGTCCAGGCTTGTGCGCACGGGGTTGGCGAGCAGGTCAAGGGCCGGCGGCTGGCGGACGAGTCACGGATGATTGTCGACGGGAAGGAGGAGGAGGAGGAAGGGCAGACGTCGGCGGAGGCGGAGAAGGAGGTGCGTCCGCTCTTGGCCGTGCTTTGCGACTAGCACTGATCACCTTCGCTGCGCTCATCAGGACGCGCAGATCTACACCTCGTCATGCGACGCAGCCGCCCGTATCGCCAAGTCCATCGCCTCGTTCCTCACCATCTCGTGCGCCTCAATCCCTCTCCGGCACATCCTCTGCCGCTGACGCTCGCTCCCCTTCAACCTGCAGGTCCGCCTCGAGCAAGGCCACGAAAAGCAGTGAAAAAGAGCATCGCGCCGTGCTCGACATCGTCCTGCAGGACCTGCTGACAGTCCTCCACTGGCCCGAATGGCCGGCGGCGAGCCAGGTTCTGAGCTGGTTCTGCAAGCACATGGTACGCCATGGCCTCTTGGATCTGCTCATCGGCTGAAGCTGACTCGAAATTCCATGGAACAACGCAGATCGCCTCGCTCAAGGACGACAAGGCGTCAGCGGAGGACAATGCAAGTAAGGCCATTGCGCTCGATCACCTTGGCCACATCGCAGCGCGTATGCGCCAGTCGGCACTCAAGGCTGAGGCTAGGGGCCGCAAGGGTGCGGAAGGGATCAGCGGCACGCTGCCCTTGACGGACGTGCGTCGCCTTCTCCCTCTTCCGTCAAAGTGCCGTCTGTTAACAGGCGAGTGCACGCTCCCTTCAGATTGTCAAGAAGTCAGATCGCGACGCTTTTGAGCAGCTGCTGAAGATGCAGCTCGACCTGCTCGAGCACCTCCGAAGGGCAGGTGCCTCCGACGTCTTCCTCTTAGTGCGGTCAGATCTCCCCCTGTTTTTGGCTATTGCGTGCTAACATAGCTCGACTGCTCCTCACAGAGCTCGTACGAGTACACCGCCTGCCTCTGGGGCCAGGAGCTGAGCACGGAGGTGTCCCGCCTCCCAGCGCAAGACGCCGCACCGGCGTTTGAGGACGCCTCCGCCTCGTCGCAGATCAGCGGACTTGCGCTCACTCCGCAGCCGTCTGTCTCGGTCGACCTGCGCGCGGCGCTCGGCTCTCTGTGGGCGGAGAAGAATTCGCGGGATGTCTTCCTCGACGAGTGCGTTTACTCTCGATTCGTCCGTGCACCACCCGCTGACGTCTCAAGCACCATCGTCAGTGACGACGACGCAACCGTCGTGGACGATATCTCGGAGGAGATCAACTTGCACCGCCCCTTTGGCCGCGCCTTCGACTCGACGCTCAGCGCCATCCTCTTTGCGCTCGAGTCGCACTCGGTCACGTTCCGGACCAAGGCTCTTCGCGCGCTTGGACACATCCTCGTCGCCGACTCGTCCATTCTCAACCTCGTGCGTCTACCATTCCGATACAACGTAATGCTTGCAACTGACCTTTTGCATTCTCGTCGTAGAGCAACGTACGCAGGTCGATCGAGAATCGGCTGAACGACCTGTCCCCAGCCGTGCGAGATGTGGCGGTCGAACTCATCGGCCAGTACCTCGTCACGCAGTCCGGCCTGGTCGAGAAGTACTTGCCGCGCCTGAGCGAGCGAGTCGACGTGAGTCCATCATACTCATGCTCCGGTTCGATACCTCTGACGATGGAGAACGCTATGCAGGACTCGGGCCTGATGGTCCGCAAGCGGGTGATTAAGCTCCTCAAAACGATCTACATCACGCTCTCCGACACGTCGCTGCAGGCCCTGATCGCCATTCGCCTGATCCAGCGCGCCGACGACGAGGACGAGACCGTCAAGGCGCGCATCTCTTGCAATGTAAGCTGCTTCTAGCATATATGCTGATCGCAGCTGCTCCCCTGCAGGACCTTGCTGTCAAGACGATCGAGGAGCTGTGGTTTTCTGACCCGGTCGACCGGGCGCACTCGGCGGAGCTTAAGTCGGCTTCGCCCTTTACGCAGGGCAGCAGCAGCAACTCGCTCGAGCGCAAGACGGCCGTCATCATGCTTGTCGCCAGTCACTTCCGCGAACGCCACAGCCCGCTCGAGGTCTTCCTGCGTCAGGTGAGACTCGCCCTCACATCTTGTCTCTCCTTGGCTGATGCAACTTCATATGCAGATCGTGGACGACAAGCAGCATCACGTGAAGCATGCCGCCAGCGTCTTCCAGCACTACAAGGAGGTTTGCGAGGCGCTCATCGACACCCTTATCGACGCCCATGAACGGCCAAGCCTTGTATGTCCCCGCCATCTTCCGATGTACAGTTTCTGGACTCTGATCACAACCTCTTCTCGTCTGCAGGACATCGGGGGCTGCGTGCACGCCCTCAACCAGTTCAGCGCAGCGTATCCCGACTGCGTCTCGAGCAGCAAGGCCTCGCATCTGCTACCGTACCTCCGGCACTCCACCGCTGTGAGCTCAACTTTTCTCACCTGCGGCTGTCTACAACAACTGACCGCCCTTCCTCTCTTTCAGCCCGACGAGCAGGCCATCTCCATCAGTCTGCTGCGCATATTCAACCGCTCCATCCGTAAGATGCCGAAAACGTCGCTCAGTTTTGCCCAAAGCCTCGAGAAAAAGGTTCTCCCGCTCATCAACGGCGCTATGGGCGGCTGGATGGTGCGTCTTGCCCGCTCTCAACGTCTTTTCCATTTCCTTAATCCTTCTTCCGCTACAGGGCCTGCAAGAGTCGATCGCCTGCCTCTGCGTGACGGTCGACCACCTCACCCAGAACCACGAACGTCTCGTCCGCTTGCTCGGCAGCTGCACCAGTGCGTAACTCTTCGCCTGATCAAACGGTCACTAACTCATGCTTGTCCGCCTTGCAGACAAGCTCGAGCAACTGCGCCGACGATACCAGCAGACGGGGCAGCTACCAATCATCAAGGTCCAGGTACAAGCTCGCCCCTTGCTCTATATCGTCGCGCTGCTGGGCGAGCACTGCGACTTTGATGAGCTGCGGGCAAACAACGATGGCGCGACCGTCCCCGCCTTCCATGTTGAGGCCAATTGCTGACTCGCTCCGTTCTCTGACCGCAGTCCTTGGCCAGGAGCTCAACACCATCTCGGAGGTGCGCCCCAGATCGTCAAGGTTCCGACCTCGTGTATTGCCACTAACTCCCCTCGCTCGTGCAGGAGTTCATGTCAGAGTACATCTTCGACCTCGTCGCATTCTTCGAGAAGGCTCCTGTGATCCCCGACCTGCGCCGCGCCGCTCTGCAGTCGCTCGGTGCGTCTCCTTTCTTGATCTCTTCCGTCACGGACCTGTCTCACCCACTGGTCGCTCGCAGGCTTCCTCTTCCGGGGCTACCCGACGCTCATGGTCGAGCCCTCGAGCATCATGGTCATGGACTCAGTCTTCGCGTCAGCCGATCTGCAGATGAAGGCCGTCCTGCTCGACGTCATCCACGATTTTCTCATCACGCAGGTTGAGCGGGTCAAGAAGGAGCCCGTCGCGCCGAACAAGGGTGGTGCGCTCATTCTTCTTGCCGTTGATCGCGCTCAAGCATTGACATGTCCCGTCGATGCAGCTGCCACGGACAGCGTCAACATGACGGAACTCATCGGCGACACCGAGAAGTTCGCCGAGTCCGGGTGCGTGCATCAAATTTATTCTCAACCGTTCGCGAAGCTAACGTCCCTCCTGCTCTCCAGAGTCGGCTCTACCGTCGTCCAGCGGTACCTCGGTCAGATCCTCGACGCTGCCCGTCACTCGCAGACGGAACGTGTCGCCGTCGAGATCATCACCTTCACCGTCAAGCAAGGTCTTGCGCACCCGATCGAGGTGCGTTCCTCGGCATGGGCTGAGAGGGGGGCCGACGCTGAGCTTCACCCTTTCCACAGCTCGCGCCGGTTGTCATTTCTCTTGAGACGAGCTCGAACCCTGCCCTCGCCGACCGGGCCTACGCGCTTCATGCCTACTTGCATCACAAGTACAACTCGATCGTCAATACGCGTTTCGTTGAGAACGCCAAGGCGTGCTTCCTCTACCAGGCCGACACGGCCGAAGGCGGTGTTCGAGGTGCGCCGATCGCGACCTGCTTTGCGCCTCCGCTGACATTTCTCCGTTGATCAGGCTACCGACTCGAGGTCAACGTCACCTCTGCCGAGCCTGTCACCGAAGCCCTTATGGGCCGGTGGTACAACCTCGTGCGCGAAAAGCGGCAGATGCGGAAGGACTACTTGCGCCATCTCCTGCGCCCATTCGACTTTGACGCCCTGACGGACTCCGCTCAGGTCGAGTGTACCTCGGTGCGTAGATTGAAACTTCCTCTTTACCCTGGCGCTAACGACTACGGTCATGCTCCATGCTCCTGCAGATGCAAGTTGCCTTCTGCCGCTTTTTGGCCGACAACTTCGCCGCCTTTGAGTACAAGACTCAGGAGGAAATCTTCATCGTCGTCGAGCGGTTGACGTCTATCATCTCGGTCACGGGAACGTACCTCTTCGATCTCCTCTCGCGCGCCAAGCTCGACTTTGAAGGCGAGGAGATGCCCGTCGACGGACACAAGATCGTCGTCCGCGCAGTAGCGAAGCCGAGGATCCTTTCCCAGCTTGCCAGCTCGTCCAGCGAAACAGACGAGGTGCGTGTCGTCCTTAATCTGCCCCGCAGCTCATGCTGACCTAGCCCTCAACAGCTCCCGGATGCGAGCGATGACACCGTTCACGCGGCCGGGTCATCAGCCTTCACTGAGTACGACGCCCTCACTCTCGCGAACCTCTCGATCGTCACTTCCTTCGCCTTCATCCTCAAGGCCCACCTCAAGGCGCTCTACCAGCTCTCGGAGGACAAGTGTCGCAAGTTCGACTCCGGGGCGAAGAAGTCGGCCGTCGGCGACAAGGCAGCCAGCCGATGCACGGGCGCATCGCTCATACTGGACTTCGACGGCGTCCCCTTTGCGCTAAAGGAGATCAGGCAGATGAGCGACGTATTCGAGCAGTGCAACGCCGTGCGTCTTTCCTCCTGCCTTTCATGCCCCATCCTGCTTCCGCTCACTCCCACGGACGCCTCGCAGTTCATCACGCTTGCCGAGGAGGACGGTACCAATCTTGAACCGGAAGACGACTCGGCATGAGCTCGCCAGCGTGGGTCACACGGATGCTTTCTGTCATCGTCAGCAACGGGCATCATCGATCATCTCTCCCCTTCCCTCTTTTCCAACGTTCCTCTCAATCGCTCGCAACGACCGTCTCACGACCATTCCCGTCCCTGTTGTGCAAGTATCCAAAGCCTCATTTTCCGAGAACAAACATGTGCACGATGAGTGGGATGTGCAGAGCGAGCGCGACTCAACCTCGGAGTGGATCTCGGACCGGCGAATTGTCGGGTGCGCGGCGCGCGCCCTCCGCTCGGTGACCCTGGCTCACGCTCATCCATGCAAGACCAAGTCCAACGGAAGCCTCGTCCTCTCGCCACCTTCCGCAACCCCCGCCTTCCTCTCTACTGCTCTCTCACAGCTCACCCATCGCCAGATCCGCATGTTGGCCGGCTTCAGTACCGCTCCCAGCAGCAACGCACCCGCGGCTGCGCCCCTTCCTGCTTCCTTCCACTACGGCTTCGCGACAGTGAGGACAGCGGGTTGCTCGTATCTCAGCGCCATATGCTGACACTCAGACGTACTGTAGGCTAGCGCGCAGATTGAGTCGGGTGCGACGGTGGGAGGCCGGGGTCCATCGGTGCGTTCGTCTGCCGCCGCTCGCTGCAGCTGCCCTCCAACGCGCCCTGACCTTCCTCTCACGCCAGATCTGGGACGACTTCTGCTCCCAGCCGGGCAAGATTAGGGACGGAACCTCCGTCGCCGACACGTGCGACCACTACAGGCTCTTCAAGGAGGACATCGCCTGTGCGCACCCTCTTCAGGCAGCTTCCGCCGAGCTTCCTCCCTGACGACTGCGCGCCCCCGACCCTTGCCCGCAGTGATGGCCTCGCTCGGCGTCAACGCGTACCGCTTTTCGTTTTCGTGGTCGCGCATCATCCCTATGGGCGGCAAGGACGACCCTGTTAACGAAGAGGGCATCAAGTTCTACTCGGACCTCATCGACGAGTGCCTGTTGCACGGCATCACGCCCTTTGCTGTGAGCTGCAGCACCCTTCCCGCTCAGGTTGTGATGGAGCTGACTCTATTTCGCTTTGTCTCTTACAGACGCTCTACCATTGGGATCTCCCGCTCGCACTCTTCGAGCGAGGCGAGGACTGGCGGTCGCGCGAAATCATTGGTCACTTTGCGCGCTACGCCCAGTTGTGCTTCGAGCGCTTCGGCGATCGTGTCAAGCACTGGATCACGCTCAACGAGCCGTGGTGCGTCGCTATCTTGGGCTACGCGCGCGGCGTGTTCGCACCGGGCATCAAGAGCAGGACGGCGCCCTGGATGTGAGTTCGCTAATCTCATACCTAGACCCAATCGGTGCTGATCTCCATATGCGCTGCAGTGTCGGCCACCACCTCATCCTTGCTCATGCGCACGCTGCTCGGCTGTACCAGAAGGAGTTCCAGCAGGTGCAGAAGGGTACGATCGGCATCACGCTGAACGGGGACTGGGCCGAGCCGTACGACAACTCGCCGGAGAGTAAGTTCCTGCTGATCGTGTCCTCCCGCCGTCCCTGCTCCCTCTGACCCGAGTCCTGCTGCGTTTCTTAGACGTCAAGGCGGCGCAGGATAAGATGGACGCGTACGTCCCCCTCGCGATACGCTGTACGAAGGATCGCTGACGATGCCGTTCTCCGTTGGGCAGCGCTGTTGGCTGGTTCGCTGATCCAATCCACCTCGGCCACTACCCTGAATCTCTCAAGCGCAACATCGGTGACCGGCTGCCCAAGTTCTCGGCGGAGGAGATTGCGCTTGTCCACGGCTCGTCGGAGGTGCGCCTGCGTCCTTACCCGCCGATGAGCGGGACTTTAGCCTGATCCCTTATCGCTCGGCGTTTCGCAGTTTTACGGCTGCAACACGTACACGACCAACACAATCAAGGCCGGCGGGGACGACGAGATTGACGGATATGCCATCATGGGCTTCGACAAGCCCGACGGAAGCACCGCGCTCGGCACGCAGGGTAACGTCCCTCGTCACTCGTCGCTTTGACCCGTCGCTGACTTTCCTTCCGCTGCACACAGCTCAGGAGCCGTGGCTGCAGGACGTGCCGTGGGGCTTCCGCAAACTGCTCAACTACCTCGCCCAGCGGTACGAGAAGCCCATCTTCGTGACGGAGAACGGCTTCTCGATCCTAGGCGAGAGCACACTGCCGAAGGAGAAGGCCATCCGTGCGATCCTCCCTTTTTGTTTGCGCTCCTTGACAGTACTTCGCTGATCGTTCTTCGTGAGACATAGACGACACCGACCGCATCAACTTCTACAGGGGCTACCTCGCAGCGCTTCGCGATGCCGTCGTGCTCGACAAGGTGTACGTCGTCCTCCGCCGCTTGCCCGCGCATTCAAGCTACCGCTCACCCATCCCCTGCCCGGCACAGCGACGTCCGCTCGTACTTCGGCTGGTCGTTCGTCGACAACTTCGAGTGGGCGTCGGGCTTGACGAGCCGTTTCGGGAGCGTCTGTGCGTCCTCTCCTTGCGCATCGCGCTCAGCGCCAACCCCCTGGCTGACATCCGCGTCCCGGATTTCGCAGACGTCGACTTCGAGACGAAGGAGCGCACGGTCAAGGACTCGGCGAGGACGTTGACCGACTTCTTCAAGGCCAACTTGGCGACGGCCTGACGACGGCGCGCCCTGCGCCTCTTCTCCTGATCCGCTTTCACGACGACCTTCACGTGTTTCCCGACCGCCCTGCACCGCTGCCGCTGCCCTGGCAATCCATGACCCTGTCCCTTCGCTCTCATGCAACCCCGTAAACTCAGGACAGGAGGGGCAAGTGATATTGATCCAGAGTACATTGACATGGGCAGCTAAGGGGGTCCAAAGTGCCAGGGGAGGGGGGGGGGGGGGGGGGGGGGGGGGGAGGGGGGAGAGACGGGGGGGGGAAAAAGGGGGAGGGGGGGGGAGGAGAAACGTGGGAGGGGGGGGGAATGTGGCGGGGCGGGAGGCGGTCG